>VKOC01025743.1:0-33691 GCA_009364415.1 Spea multiplicata
ATATGCAGAAATATACAAAACAAGCATTTAAAGTGTACCCCCAGTCTGCACTGAAAAGAAGATTATGGAGGCTTTTTACCAATGTAGACAGGGATCAAAAAAAGTTCTAACATAAAAGAAAAATTGACCGGCTGTTAACCAGAATATCGGGGAAATAATACATTTTATGACACAAAAAACTATAAAGGATTTTCTTACCGTGATGAGTTGAAGTACGTCGTGATATAGGGATCGGGAGCCCCAGCAACCGCAAAATTACTGCTTCCAGTATCCACCAGGATATTCAACTAAAAAAATAAAATAAAGGGGTTAATATTCTGTTATTTATTATTATTTTTAGTTATTGTTTTATATAGCGCCACCATATTCCGCAGTGCTGTACAATGGGTTTCACAGCAACCTTTGGCAAGCGCATTACAATGACATAGGAAGATGTGAAACGGGCCAGTAATAGCCCAGCAGAAACGTAGCTTCAACGCTGTAAAGAGAAACATAGGATTTAGCAGATCGGCCCCCTCTAGTCGGCATCATATCGGGTAAGACACTCGTTCCCCTTTCTGGATTTCGGTAGGGTAAGAGTTTTAGACCGGTGAGGATATAGAAGTTTGTCGCTTGCTGGTCTGTATTACCCTTCCTACCAACTCTAACCCGGAAAGGTCTGAGATAAGATAAGGCAGCCTAGAAGAAACAACTGGATCTAGACAGACGCGTTCATTCCCTCACATCCTCCTCCAAAAAAAATAATTAAAAAAAAATGTAAAAATTAAATAAAAAATTAATAAAAAGGTTAAAAAAAGTTCCCATTTTAAATATCCAACTCCTTTACTGGTGACGCGGGGAAAACACAGCAGACGTTTACAATGGAAAACACGCAGCTGGAAAATCAAACTTTCTTTCATGGACAGCAATAAAAAACGAGTTTATCCCATATACACAACACGGCGCAAAGTTTTCAAACGTCACAATAAACAATCGACACGAATGTAGCCAGCGCTTACCTCCCGACAAAAAGACAAAAAAAAATGGCTGCAACCTGGGATCCTCCTCTCTGGCAGCCGGTGGACGGAGCACCGGCGTGACATAACCTTCCGGTGCGCCGCCATAGAAGCGCCGGCAGCGGAGGTTGTCAGCGTGCATCGTGCAGACGTCCACCGGACACCAGGGAGTCTGGGGGTGCATTGGTAAGTACGTAATAGAAACCAAAAACCTTATAATACATGTATTCCCGTTTTTCCATTCCACTGATTCCACATTTTTAAAATAGCACCAAACTTTAAGGGCGTGCGGCCTATAATCGAGCCAATACGGTTATTACGTTGGGAGGCAGGCGGGTTTCCTCACTCTGTTGGTTTGTTTTTGTTTTTTATGGGGATTTCGCCCCCACTTTAACCAGTTTATGAATATTGTATGTAATCGCAGCTTCGCCCCGAGGCCAGCCCATCACTCACTGGCCCCATTGTTAAGCGGACAATGTCCCTGTGTGCCCAACGCCCCGCGGCCTCGACTGGATACACGCTAGATGTGAGAGCCGGGTCCCGTGTTAGAGAAATAGATCAATGCGGCCTTGACTTTGGCGCACAAGCGTGGGACGCGAGTTATGCGGAATTCTGCAACAAGACACCGAGCCGTACATTACCCGCCGCGCGTCACTTTATTACCGACGGAGAAAGACTTTCGAGGCCGTATTCCCCCCATACGCACCCTCAACAGATTACTCCATTCACCAAGCCCCTTGGCTTTAAATTAGAGAGTTCAGATATTAACCCTTTAATTGTCCGCCCCAAAGATACTACCAACAGTGGCAACCAAATTGTTCTAATAATGGTCTTTATAGAAACCATCACTTGTCACAAAATATCGTGAATTGTCACCTGTACTCAAGCAGGGATTTCGGCTGTGATATAGCAGCGTGATCTTCCCAGCGATGGCCACCAGGAGGTCTCTCAGGGAAGGACTACCTTGGGTTAGGTGTAGGTAACTAGATGGGATCTGGGTATCACCAAATGCTACTAGCCTCTCCCATTGGCTAACAAAAAAAAAAATGACCTAGGGTCTCATGGAAGCAGCATGTTGCCCGGGGAGCAGCATGTCGCCCGGGGAGCAGCATGTCGCCCGGAGACCCCGGGAAGCAGCATATCCCCCGGAGACCCCGGGAAGCAGCCTGTCGCCCGGAGACCCCGGGAAGCAGCATGTCACCCGGAGACCCCGGGAAGCAGCATGTCACCCGGAGACCCCGGGAAGCAGCATGTCACCCGGAGACCCCGGGGAGCAGCATGTCACCCGGAGACCCCGGGGAGCAGCATGTCACCCGGAGACCCCGGGGAGCAGCATGTCACCCGGAGACCCCGGGGAGCAGCATGTCACCCGGAGACCCCGGGGAGCAGCATGTCACCCGGAGACCCCGGGGAGCAGCATGTCACCCGGAGACCCCGGGGAGCAGCATGTCACCCGGAGACCCCGGGGAGCAGCATGTCACCCGGAGACCCCGGGGAGCAGCATGTCACCCGGAGACCCCAGGTCAAATATGATAAGGTCCCAGGTATGCAGATATCAGAGCAGAGTATGAAGGAATCCACTCCAGGTTGTGTCCCTCTAAAAATCTGCCCTTTCGCCCCAAGACCCTGGGGTTGGGGTAAAAAAACCAAACAAAAGAGAGGGGGAAAAAGCAAGAAAAGTCACGAGGGATAAGCCTTCTTCTCGATATTTTTCAGCAGGTTAATAGAAGAGAAAATTAGCAGCCACTTGAAATAATGCCTCATTTAACACAAAGATTCCTAATTACATTAGAAGCCCATCTGCTAGGAGCTGCTTGCCGCCACGGCACACTAAATCTTTTCTGGCCCTGCTCGGTTGGGTTTGCGTGCAGTTATTACATGTTATTATTGGTGCTCATTTTGTTAATCGCGTCCTTTTGGCACTTTCTTTCCAATAAAGTATGTCATCTGTTTAAACATATGTTTCCTGAAAGGAGCTGGCAGGGTACGTTGTCATGCATTGCTTCTCCACCAGAGACGGCTCCATCTGTATTTATCCATCGGAATAATTCCACTCCGAAAAAAAACCCCCAAAAACAAAACAAAAAAAACGGAAGTGTGGATATTATTTACAAAGCAAGATTAACAGGGGAGGAATAAAAAAAAATAAATATGTCTTCATGCATTTTATACCCTTGGGAAAATAAAAAGGAAAAAAAAAATTCCATTTCTATAAAAAAAAAAACCTGTTTATTTACAATTTAATGAAAATGTTTCAATTACTTAAGCAATTTAAGACTTTTTTATTTTTTTTTTTGAAAAGAAAGAGCGCTTGAGGTTACAAGAAGGCCCCAAAACGATCTCCTATTAAACTTGCTCTGAGGGCATGGCTGCCAAAAGTCCCAAATTTTGCCAGGACAGTCCCAACACCCCAGTTTATGTCCCAGTAAATATCCTATCATTAGCGCCAACAGCTCCACCTGCGCGGAAATCTGCATTTATGGATTAAACGTCTCGTTTCTTGTGACGTTGAGTCATCATCCACATAACGTGGCCTTTGCGTTGAAACATGCGCCACGTTGCTGCTCAGAAGAAGACAAGAAGAAGTAGTCAACGTCCATGAGTCTCAACTCTGTGCCAAGCCAAGAACTGGCTGAGGATCCTGGGATTTGTAGTCCAACATGTGTTGAATATTTACTCTTTGACTAATAAATAAACAAGGGTTCGTTTGCCGCTTGTACTTAGCCCAATAATGTTTGCCGTAAGAAGGAAGCAGAAGGCGTCTATCTCACCAAGTTGTCTGGAAGACTCACCGTTGTACAAACACACAGCACCAGGGTGTGTAATCTTGTGCAAATACCCTACGCAAATCTCGTCTCATCTTACAGCAGGGCTCTCGGAACGCACGGCCATACAACTGGAAGCAAATCCGGGTAAGCGCAATACACGGTCTGCCGACAACTCGTGCCGACACAGAAACCGCCATGTACTGCCAACGCGTTTCGCAATGTTATCAATGTCACGTAGATGGCATTTAGCGCAATTCTCCGCTCAGTTGTTACTCACAGCCGGCGCCAACACGGCCAGCAGATCCAGCCGGACACGTAAGAGCCCAAGCACGCTATACACGTAACGAACACGCGATGCGTTATTAACCTCAGCCATGAAGATGAAATTAAATAACTATTTAACGCGGCTGTCAATATAATTGTTGAAATCACCGCAGTGCCGCGCTCACTAACTCAGCACAGAGGTTTTAGAAGAGGGCTGGATATGATCGTTTCTTGCAGGGAGGCATGTAATGCGACGTCCATGTCGCTTCTGGACTGCGGGGCCGAGGCGCAAAGCACTTTATCGGACGCCAAAAAGGCTGCAAATTTGGAAAAGGATTTCATCACTTCAACGATTTAAATCAGCGGAGACATTATATGGGTTGCTGCGGTATAAACAGCGGTATATTCTGGTCTAAATCAACCAGGCCTCGGGTGGGAACAGCCCCTCTGCCACATAGCCGGGGGCAAAGGGCATTCTGCACCTGGAAAGTTTTCAGGGAAATTGCTGTCCACCCAAGTCCCGCCCATAGTCCCCTCCACTTCCCCGCCAAGACCCCTCCCACTCCTAGACATCTCTACGGGATATCTTTTGGTAACCCCACCTCCTCATCGCGAAAGACGCTGCTCCATCAGCTGGTAACCGGCCCATATACAACCGGCGAGCCCACAATACCAAATGCACGTCGTAAACATACAACACACGCCAGGACATGACGTGATATCCCGGCGCTCGGAACATAGGAAGGTGGCTCCTAACTTAGTTGATTGGGGGGGGGGGGGGGAGACAAACAGCTAAAATACACCAATGGGTATTAAGACCACTTTTCAAACTTTGCACCATTGTGAAGATTCTATGCAGTAACTCGCCAAACGGGTCGAAGACGGCCCTCACGGAAACCTTGACTTGTCATTATTTAACTCCTTAAGGACAATGGGCGGTCCCTAAACCCATTGAAAACAATACATTTTGAGCCCGTACATGTACGGGCTTTGTCATTAAGGGGTTAAGGATACACATGAGTTACCTGCATTCAAGCAGCGATATAACATTCCTGGTCAAACCCTGAGTGTTCCCGGGCATGGGTGTATATGATGGAGTCTGGAGCTGGCCTGTCCTGTTTCCCCTCATTGCTTTGGCCTTAATGCCATCAGAAGTCCTTCCTCACTGTGTCAACCCTTATATGACCATTCAGCGCTAATGAATTTGATGGCGCTATATAAAATAATTATATATTAAAATAATAATAAAAGGATACAGCGGAAATTCCCTCCAAAAAAAAAAAAAAAAAGGACACTAAGATTCTTAAAACATTAACTCTCATAAAACTACCAAATTCTTTAACCAGTTTCCATGGAAACCATACCTTGCAACGGTATTAAAAACAGACCTGCCACTCACAGACGTGTCGGCCGCGCTCTGCGTCAGGTTACGTATATACAGTATATTAAATGATACGAAACGATAAATGTTTGTAGTTTATCAGCAGTCAGATCATATCCGTTTTCGTAGATGTTATTTGATCCGTACATCCACAAGCCAGAATAATGTATAGAGACACACACACATGTATATTTATATGTATCTATGTATGTATGTATTATACAGGTGTGTGTGGCCCTCCGCGCAGGCAGAAGTCACTCTGACCCCCGCTCGCCCTTCACATTATCTAATTTGGAAAGGAAAAGGGAAGAACATCCAATTCTGATTTAAATCAAACAAAAGCAGAACTGACGGAAATCTGGTTACAACATTGCAAAAAAATAAATATATATCCCGATCCAAACTGAAACTTACTGATATATCTTGGATGGTGGAAACGCGGCTCTAATAATTGTTTATTAAAAGGCTTCCCCATCAAAAGCGACGCAGCTAGAAACGTGGTTCCTTAACTCGGCCGGGATAGAGATTGCGGAGGGAGCCTCACGGATACCGTTTAAAATTTGTTGGTAGTCAGCAATGGATGGAGGGATGGACAGTCCTGGCTCTTTAAACCTCGAGAGAGTGCTGGTCGCAAGCTACATTGTTGCAGCACGCGGCCAGATGCGGGAGGCGGTGTCGGACACCGGCCCGCGGGGCAACTGCCCACTGTGCCCGATGGCCAATTAGTGGCAGTGTCAGCCCAAATGGGAAGTAGTAACAGTTCCAGGATGGCGCAGCGTCGGCAGGCGGCACTGTGGGCCAGAAAGCAAGTTAAAACATATGCCAAGGTAGCAGCTAGTGGTATCTGGGAACCACAAGCCACATCTATTCAATGCATCTCTCTACCAACAAAGCACTTAGAAGGTGGTGGCCAGCTTTATGCCCCAAACTGGGGGGGGGGGCGATCAACCTATTGTGTGCTCAGGCTCTCCGGTGGTAGTTGGGGAGGTGAGAGATTTCCCTTGTAACTGGTCTATTTGCCTTATGCCTGCGCAGCCTCTATAGCGCAGTATCCATACCACTTGTCCTTAAAAGTCTGAGCGACAACATATGATGTCATAGCAGGAAGGGCACTGGGACAGAGGTGGATGATGGGGGCGAGGGTGGGGGTGCTGCCCTGGGTTAAACCTAGGATAACCCCACTGTGCTCAGGTCCAAATGGAGATTTAGGACATCTTCTACACAGAACAGGTTACATGACATCATAGGCCTCTCCTCCCATACGAGGTAAAGGGTGAAACCTTGACTGGGCACAAACGCCTCCTTCCACAACGACGGAATGCCGATGACAGAAGACTCCCTGAACATCCGCGGAACATGCGGGACCTGCAAACACAAAGCGCCTCCTGCAGAACTTGAAAAGTGACATTTTACCCCAACAGGGAGTTGACCAACAGGTCCGCCGGTAGAGCACAAGTCCCCAACGAAGCAAAACGACATCACATCCGCACCGTGTAAACCGGCAACTCATTAAACTCAAAGGGAACTGCCGGTCATGTGAACGGAATGAAAAGGGTCATCACAGGAGGTCATGGCTTCATATTCTAGACTCAACGATCCTGGAGGACAGGGACCACAACTGTCTAATGATTGTACAGAAGAGCTGGTACTTTGTGATCTAGAGTGGCAAGTAATGCACCAGACAACAATGGGCCAGCCCGGGAGGACAATCGCCCCCTTGACCTTTTTAAATTCATCTGAAGCACAATCGTTAAAACAGAAAAAATACTTAAATCACTAGAGGCTACTGGTATAACGTAGCAGGTCAGCAGACATCTGGTATGTGAGATCACATGATAGAGATTTGCAAGTAAAGGCGATGTCACAAGATCTGCACGGCGTTTGTACCCCAACCCCACCGCCCTGCTGGGCTTTTTGGATGGGATTACAATGTATAACCCCCCCCCCAAATCAGCTGACGGACCCGACAGACCCCGATCTCCTCGTGTGTATCGCATGAGTTACCACAGGACTGATAAGTAGGAGAAATCTGACATTTTTAGGACTCTTTTGGCCCGGCCCGTCTCGTCTCGTCTCGTCTCCCCGGACTATTAGCCGGCACTTTACAAACATTAAGAAAGAGAGCGTGAAATGTCTGCACAAACAGCAATAAAGCGACGACTTCACACCTGCTTCAAAGTCAACAGAATGTGACTAATCTAGATTAAAGAAAAGCATCGCATTCGTGTCAAATCCAATTTTATCACCCATAATCATACCCAGGATCTTAGGGTCTCGGGGGCAGATTCTGAGGGTCACACAGTCTGGATCTGACGCCTTCCTATTCTTCCCCCGCTGTCATCATATACAAGACTCCCGATTGGTGCTTTTGCTCCCAGTATGTTATGGTTGATCTCCCTACTTGAACGCAGGTGACTTAATTTAGTGTATCCTTAAATAATGACGAGTCAAGGCTTCCACGTGGAACGGTATTAGAGTCATTTGGGTGACACATTTAGCGAGTCTACGTAGAACCGTCACAACGGGCTATTAAAGAGTTAATGTTACAGGGGGTTGCAGGGTCCCAGGTACCGTCATATCGTTAAAGAGCCACGCGCACCGCTAAAATAACTCTGGCTCCTAGATTGTGAGCTCCCTTTTTATTTGTGCAAGTCTACTTGTTACCATTTACCCATTTGTACAGTGTGGTGCTATATGAATGACTAAAGACTCGATCACAGTGATAACCCCTAGCGCTGTATACAGTAATATAACCCCCTCCCCCCGGTGCTGTACACAGTAATGTAGGTCGGCATGGACAAAAACCTGGTTTTCTCTCATTTTTTTCCCCAATAAACTCCCTTTATCTGCAGACCTGGAGGCGCCATGGCTGCCAGTCATGTGACATTTTGGGTGACTTTCCCGGCTAAAACACCACACTGAGCTGATGCTTTATGGCGATGCTAATGAAGTCCGTTTCCTCTATAATCTTTCATCATCCATTGTACTGCTAGTGATTAAGACTGAGCCATTCTATCATTTCCCACAAACAGTATGATAAGGAGTCGGGGGGGGGGGGGGGTTTGTCTAGTAGATCGGGGCTCGGATAACAGAGCGAGAACTCAAATGTCTGATACGCGAGAGTCCCACAGTCTTCCAGCAGGTGTCCAACCGGCCCTTGCTGCTACACAATCCAGATGTCTCGTGTGAGACGGAGAATTTACAGCAACACCGGACAGCAAATATTCGAAAAATCCTCTCCCGCTCAGGATCATAAAACTCATGATTTGCTCAAGACATTGCAGAGTTCTAAAAAAAAAACCCGCTCCCGCGATCCGGGGATTCTATGTAGGTGAAAAAAAACCAAAATAAATAAATAAAATAAAATTGAAATGGTGAAACTTATTGCTCACAATAACCTGAAAAACGAACATGGAAATAGTTTAGTGTATGTTCTGCCGCAACCATTAACCCTTTTATTACATACAAATATTATTAATAATACTTGGGTCGTAGTTTAGATAATACGGAGATCGTCATCTGGTAAAAATGGATTTTCTTTTATTACTTTCACATGTATTCATTTAGCGCCTATTTACAAAACTGCCAGAAACTTCACTTTTTATTTGTTATTAATTCCATTTTTTTAAAAAAAAAAAAAACCGAAATAATTATATTTTTTCACGAAAAAAAAAAAGAAAAAAAACGCCGAATGGATGAACAAAAATCTAAAAGAATAGCAGTAATTATTTCCAAAATGGGGGTAAAGAAAAAAAAAATGTAACGCTTCAAAAATAGTGTTTATATATAATCTACGGGATTACAGGAAATTCTATACAGGATATTAAACTCTGTTAAATGTTTCCCGAAACCGGATAACACCTTAAAGCCAGGAATTAAAAACACAGCCCTACGACGCGCTTTGTGGATATTATTTCCGGCAGTCATTTTTTTTTTTTTTTTTTTTTTTTTTATACGAGAAAAACAAGTACTTGGAGTGGGATGTGATTTACAGTAAAACACCCCAAAACAGCTGCTTATTAGCCATTCCTTCTCACACTGTTATTGGAGCCCAATCTACTAGACAAACACCCCGACTTCTTATCATACTGCCTGTGAGGAACAATAGAATGGCTCGGTTTTATTAACCAGACAGACACTCTGACTAATGCCAGTCTATGGAGGAACAGACTTCATTAGCATTGCCATAAAGCATCAGCTCAGTGTGGTGTTTGAGCATGAAAGTCACCCAAAATATCACATGACAGACAGCAATGGCCGCCTCCAGGTCTGCAGATAAAGGGAGTTTATTTGAACAAAAAGCTGTGAAGGGGGAGGGGCCACTTCCATAGACAGCGCCGCGGAGGGGGGACAGGACTTCCATAGACAGCGCTGCGGAGGGGGGACAGGACTTCCATAGACAGCGCCGCGGCAGCGGGGTACAGGACTTCATAGACAGCGTCGCGGAGGGGGGACAGGACTTCCATAGACAGCGCCGCGGAGGGGGGACAGGACTTCCGTAGCTGATCTGAACTCCATCCTATCCCCCACGGCCCTCATCACAAGTAATGTGCTCCCCACCCGCATCCCGAGACTGAACCCCCAGAGACAAAAACCTACAGCTGAAAGACGCTGTTTTTTATTGTATTCCTTTTTATTTATTTTACTTGCTTAGAGCTGGTGAAACAAATCGTAGCCCGCGGGTGAACTTGCCAGTCCCGGCCTGTAGACTTGGCGCCGATCCTATTTGTATAATTAACGGCAATGGCTGCCCAGCCGCAGGGAGGAGTTTATAATTCTATTCATTAAATATCTTAACTAGCATTCGAAGAAGGAAGAGCGATATCTCCAGACTACTGGGTGCATCCGTCTTCAGTGCCAGAACGGGGAGGACTAAGCAGCCCTGGACCTGGAAACCATGACCTGTCATTATCTAAAGATACACTTAACGGAGTTACCTGCATTCAAGCAGAGATAACAACCATCGCATGCTGGGAGTCTTAGATATAAGCTACAGACTGTGTGACAGAATCTGCCCCGAGACCCTGAGATCGGGGCAAAAAGGGAGAGGGTGGTAGATAAGCAGATCAGCCTCCCAGCAGAAGCGGTAGAGGCTAATACAGTGAGGGAATTGAAACATGCGTGGAACTGCGCAAAGTTTAATAATAACAACAACACATATGGCTCCTGAACCTATTCCCCCCCCCCCAATCGCTCCTATAAAGTGCCCTAAAGTTATAGAAACTCATGTAAAACACACAAAAAATACAGAAAAAAACCCACAAGAAGCAAACATTGGTATCTAGAAAATATGCAAAAAGTAAAAAATAGCATTCTAGCCAATTAATGTACGTCTGTGCAAATTATTATTTGAATTATATTTTTTGCCTGATTTTACCGGAAAAACGAAACTTCCTGGAATTATGAAGAAAACAAACGAGAGAGAGAGAGAAATGGTTACTTTTGAATATAACGCTACGGATAAAACCCAAGGAGATAACAAATCCGCATTGTCAGAATATTATAACATACACTGCGACACAACAGTGTAACAACAACAGTGTAACAAATCCAACAACAACAGCTTATGAGACACACAATACATTTACCCTGTATAAAAATACCTATAATCTAATACTTGGCCTAGTAGGTGGAGGTAATTTGGGACACCCCATTTACCCCCCCCCCAGTATATTTATATATCCTAGGCATTTCACACCGCCTAGGAAATAGCTGGGGTAATAATCACACAAGGGGTAGTTATGAAACTTTCTAAAATTCCCAATCACTGGTGAAAGGGTTAAACATCAGGTTTTACCCTTAACCTCCTGAGATCAGCAGCACACAGCCCACTGCAGCCCAGGGTAATTATGCTATGCATTAACCCCTTGTTTTACATTATACCCACTATTGTGGGGTAGTTAGGAACTTACCTTCTGGGGAGGGGTGCCTATGGAAAGCTCCAGGTAATAGCCCCTACCAGAGTCCCCCTCCAGATTGTCAATCATTGCCAAGAAGTTGATTTTGCCAGTGGGGTCAGAGGCAAAGGACAGCCCCAGGAACTCATTGGGGGTCTTGGGGGTCACAGGCACAGTGTTCCTAACCTCTGCAGGGGAGATCCTTAGAGGGAAGGTAAACTTGGAGGAGGCACAAACAGCCCCCAAGACCAGGAGCAGGGGCAGAGTCTGCAGGGGGACCCTCATCGTGCAGCCAGCCAAGGAGATCAGAAATGCAGGGGATCCACTGTCCACATATCCACTCCTAGGGCCATGAGAGATCCAGCAGGAAGGTCATATTCCTCCCCAGCCTCCCAGGGGCAATAACTGGAAGCCTCGGCTCTGAAATGAGCTGCTGAAGTAAAAGCCCAGCCAGAGCCCAGCACTGGCCCGGGGGCAAAACAAAAGGGAGAGGGCAGGGAGGGGTTTGGGAAAAACTTTTACTACAAGTCTTAAAGGAACAAAGTGCTGAGCAGGGGGAGAGGAGGAGGGACAGAGCCTGGGAGGGCCCCCTGCCGGCCAAAGCAGGAACAACAAGAAAAAATAAATAATAAAACAATGAAAATCTATCTGTAAAGAGATCATTTATTGAAACATACAGAACATAGTGATCAATGGGTCAATGCTTTAGCTTTATACATACATATGCAAAAATGAGTATTGCCAGTCGTGCTTATTATTTTTATAGACATCAGCAGCAGTAAAGGAACAGTCATGTAAACAGTGTTTGCTCTCACAATACGTGTCTTTCAGTTAAATGCCATTTATTTACTAAGGGTTGCGCAGGCACAGTGGAGATACTGGGTGCGTGACCGCATATGTACACACACTGTTAAAACATTCTCCTCTAGCCACGGGCCAAAGGGCCACATCATGACGCAGGCAGGATTAACTGACTCTGTAGAGGTTCACATAAGGGTTTATTCACTAAAGGGAGAGTTGAGGCTTCAGCTCTCTGACTTCACTATGCATTATGGTTCCTCCAGCAAGCTGAGCTGGCCCTGTATAGTGTATAATACAATGAGTGTGGCGACTATGGGGGGAAACTGATTCCTTTATACATTATACAGGGCCAGCCAAGCATTTCCTGCAGCAGACAAATTAAGAGCACCATAGATTTAAAACAAAAGTAAAGGACTGTTCTTCATTGCTGTATAAATTGCGTATAGGAAGTGGGGCTTGTACCTGCGCCAATCCCGCTCCCCTCCCCCGCAAGAGTTTAGGGTGAATTTGGGGGTTTTCTTGCCCATAGTGGGGGGAAGTAAACATCCTGTGCTGCCAGACTAAGGAGACCGGGGCGAGGAAGACAATGGAACGAATCATTTGTGTAAAGGAATTTTTTCAACAAAAGAGACAACCAAATGAAGCTGGCGTGAAGTCCCAGTTAACAGAGTGAACAGATGGTCCATTCTCTCGACTGTCCTGACCAGTCTCGCGGGACATCTCTATACCTGGGGGCTGTCTAAGATGACCCCAAAGGCTCCAAGGATTATTGAAACTCCTTGTGCAGCTCATTCTTCTCCGGGTGAGTGTGTGGGGGGGCATTCCATCTTGCCTACCCCCATCCCCTTTGTGATCTGGAACGGTTCTAAAGGAAAAAAGGAGAGTTCGAGGTGAGCCGGTCTGAGAGCTTCTCGCGGATGGGAATGGAATCATTAATGGAAGGTGATAGCTTTATTGGGTCATCTAAGCTTTGGAGGCCTCAGATGTCTCTTTTTCTGATAGAGAGGTCTTTCTTCCATATGAAGAAGCTCTAAGGCTGCCAAAGTGTATGATACTCAACTTATTATTTCTCTGCAGTCCAAATATTAGAGCGCTAGGACGATAATCTCAGAAGCGCGGCGCCACGATCTTGGCTTCGGTTGGGAACGGCTGTTCACGTTGCGGATTTGCCGTATAATTACAGCAGGGGGAGCCGGACAATCAGGAATTAACTACCAGGCAAGAAACGAGTCGGCGACAATCATATAGGATTATTGTATAGGGTTTTTATTCAAAACGCCCAGAGAAAATATACCGGACACCCTAAATAAGTCGCAAGGTCCTATGAGCTTATCACAAACACATAACGCAATTACATTGATTCACCTGTACCATGCATTTGGAATAACGTCATTCCTTCTATGCTGTGTCCATGTTTATAAAGATTCCATTTTCTCCATATAGTTGGTTCTATATATATATATATATATATACACATGTATACATTACTCCCTATATATACGGAATACCGAATCACACACAGCGTTTGCATCTAAAGACCCCAAGAATAAGGCAGGGTATTAGTGTGAGCTGTTGCCCGGCTGGCGTTGCCCTGGCAACCATGAAATGGTGTCCTTTTATAGAGGAGACCGCTCGAGGGTCAGCCGAATGACGACGAAATTGCCCAGACTGTTAAATTGTGAATAAAAGCACATTAATATAAATGGTTGGAGACAGAATATGGAAAGGTTACAGAAATACCACATAAAGCAAATATATGTTATTTCCGATTGTTTATTTAACGGCCGACCCTTACGGTGCAAGTTTATTCTGCCGTACAGTGAATATTTCATCGTTTTGATTATTTTGGATGAAAGGTACAGATTTGAGTTCAGGGATGTCCTCAAACGCCACGAATCCCATGGATTTCTGGAAGGTATGGGATTGGTTGCCCAGCGACATTAATTTATTAGAGTTAATTAGTGAGAACATGCAATTCCAGCAGGCACTACCAATATTACTAAAATAGCACGTATTTCACATTATTTTCAAGTATTAATACTTTTTATTAGAGTGAGCAAGCACTGGCTGGGGTCATGGCTGGCGAGGGTGGAGATGGAGTGGAGACCTGGCAATAGGCGTTGAAAGTCATGTTTCTGTGTTTGCAGATGACACTAAACTAGGTAAAGTTATACAGGGCAAGCGGGATATTACTGTGCTGCAGAGGGATTTAGATAGACGGGGGGCTGGGCACTCAAATGGCAGATGAAATTCAATGTAGATAAATCTAAAGTTATGCACTTCGGGGTAGCGAATGCACAGGCAACCTACACCCTAAACGGTAGTGAATTAGGGGTAACGACAAATGAGAAGGATTTGGGAATTGTTATAGACAACAAACCAGGCCTCAGTGTGCAGTGTCAGTCTGCGGTTGCTAAGGCCAGTAAGGTGTTGTCGTGTATAAAAAGGGGCATCAGGTCGCGGGATAAAGATATAATTTTGCCTCTGTATAAATCAATGGTAATGCAGTGCAGTTTTGGGCACCTATTCTAAAGCAGGATATCATAGCACTAGAAAGGGTGCAGAGGAGGGCTACAAAATTAATTAAAGGAATAAAGCACTATAGTTACGAAGAAAGGTTAACTAATTTAAATCTGTTTAGTTTAGAAAAACGTCGCCTCAGAGGGGATATGATAACGTTATATAAATATATTCGGGGGGCCGATACAAACCATTTGTGTGGAAATCTGTTGCAATGAACAGGACTATGCATAGGGACACGCGGTCATTGCGTTTAGACCCGGCAAGAAAGGGAGGGTTTAGACTTAAACAGAGAAGGGTTTTTACAGTTAAGGCAGTAAGGAATGTGGAATGTCTCTGGCCTGCAGAGGTAGTTTTATCAGAGTCTGTACAGACCGTTTAAATGCGACTGATGGATACCCTGGAGAAACATAATATTCGGGGATATAAATCTTTTATTATGGGAAACAGCTTATTGATCGCAAGGAGAAATCTGACTGCCATTTTGGGGTCAAGCAAGGATTTTTTCCTGGTTAGTGGCAAAATTGGAAGAGCGAAACTGGGGTTTTTTACCTTCTTTTGGATCAACAGCAACAAATGAACAGATATAGGAAAGGCCGAACCTGATGGACGCAAGTCTTTTTTCAGCCTATATAACTATGTAACTATGTAATTATGTAAGATGGGGTGTAGAGCGCAGAGCCGGGTAAGATGCAAGATGGGAAGTAGGGGTAGTAGGTTTTGGGAGGCTGGCTTTGGACTTGCTTAGCCTGACAAGGTTTTTGCGAGGACGTTGGGGAGATCGGGCATTAGTAGATATTGTAACCTGCCGCTAAGACCGTGAATGCTGAACAGTTTGCGGTCTCCTGGGTGCTCGACATCGACTCAGTAACGTACCGGGGGGGGGGGCAATGTCAGGGAAACTGCACTCACAGGGGACCCTAGTCGTCTCAGACCAAGGGTCCAATGCTAGATGCAGTTTCCACACTACATTTGCAGACATGCCTTTTCTTGGAAATTCCCATAGGAACTCTTCACCCAGTTCCAGTCCAAGGAATCCCAGGCAATCAGCCCCAAAGGTTTCACGGATGCACATTAAGTACTTTAATGTGCGTTCTATGCTTGTGAGGCTTTACGGGGCATCAGACTGTCCTTTTAAAAGATATTTCATGGCAGATCGGGCTACAAATGTCCAGTTTTGGTTCATGTCTGTGTTATTGTATTCCATCTACCAATCTTTTTTCACCCCCTGACATTTCTGTGATCTTTTGAAAAGATGAATGGAGCTGTCGTTACTAGGCAACTGCAACTCAGTAATATTTAACATTTCAGATATGTTATTAGCGGTATTGTACCTGCACACATTAAAGTGCTTCAGACACATCGACGGCTACAGTTTGATTAGCGGAATTACAAAATGGCTGGACTCCAGATCCCCCCCCCCCCTGGAATAAGAAACGCGGTAAATCAGATTTATTTTGGATGAGCCACACCACAATATCACACCAGATTAATTCATGGGTTTTAATATTTTTAGAGACTGATATACACCATGTTTTTTCCAATCTCTCATCACTGACATAATACAAAGCAAGCAGGACCAGACTGGGGGAAGAAAAGCAGACCCGGCACTTTAAGGCCAGCGGCCGCTATGTTATGGCTGGATACCCACGGCCACACTCTATGATCTTATACTCATTGAACCACTCAGGCCCGGACTGGCCATGTGGCACTCTGGGCAAATGCCCAGTGCACCCCTGGTTGATACCCCTAAACATTCACCAAATATTACCGCCGCTCTAAAAGTGCCACCGGAATGTGCTAGGGCCACCTGGCCATCACCAGTCCAGGCCTGGAGCGGTATTGAAAGATACTGTGTGCGGCTTTGGCCACCGGCCCATAAGACACTTGCCCGGCCAAACAGGGCCTGAAGGCTGGCTAGCTCTCTGTATAAAAGGTGCAATTATCGGTTTGGCCACTAGGTGGACATCCTCGCTCCACCTGCATCAACGGAAAATGAAATGCCCTGATAACTGATTATTAAACCAAAAAAAAAAGAAACTTTCCTCCATCCCGACAGCAGCCGTTCTAACAACTTCCAGGCCATTATGAAATATTTTGTGTGATTTTGCATATCTCTAACAAGAATAACCCCTGATGTGTCTGTTTGTGTTAATGTATGTTTGTTGCCTATGTGTTTACCGCCCAGCTTAACTTGTACAGCGCTGTGTAATTTGTACAATAAATGAGGTATTAATAATAAAATTATTAGTAATAACAATAAGTGTAAATTAACATAAAAGCACAAACATTAATGAATTATCCAAAAATGTTCCCATTTGTTAATTTTCCTATTTTAAAAAATGTATACTTATTTATGCATCCCAAATGTCCCTATTTAAGAGGTCTAGTCCCTCTTTTAGGCCCAAATTCCTGTGTTTCCTCTTTATCCTGATGTCCTTCTTTTCTAGGATATCACAGGATTCTACAGCCATAAAAGCCACAGAAATGCAGAAAATTTGTTTCCAAAATATATGTAAATAAAATACATTTAGATACTTTATTTAGTTACATAAATGAAACACACTAATAAGTAAAGTAATTGGCCACACGCCTAAAAAAAAAAATCCTAGTTAAAGGGACACCATTAGTGTCCCTTTAACTAGAATTTGTTGGTAAGATAGGTGTTCATAGAGGTGGTTATGAAGACCACCACGTAAACCCCCCCCCATAAAACTCACTGCCTAAGCCAAAAATGTAGATCTAGATCCTGGAGCTCAGCCTTTAATCAAGACGATAGACCGAAGACAATATTAGAGCAGCAACCCAACGGAGACATCGTAGATTTGTTTAAGAGACTTTAGCATATGTTCAGCAAAGGATTACAGGGCGATAACCCGAATGTGAACGGTAGATTATTACAGATTATGCTTGTGCTGCAGAAATAATCTACTCACTCGCAAAAAGGTTATTGACGATAAAATGCCCCACGTGGGGATCAGCTGGGGGTATATTATTTTTCAAACCCCAATAGTTTAAAGGAAGAATTTTAGTTTCGCTGCCCTAGAGGTTTTTATTCCCCATCAGTCGTCGTTGGCCTCTGTCTTTGATGCAGGAGTCATTTGCCTATCCCATGCAATTCTCTCACTGTATTAGTCTCTACCACTTCTGCTGGGAGGCTGTCCCACTATCTTAGAAGTTTTAGAATTTAGAACACGTATCTACTCTCACCCTATACCTCCCAACCTCTATCCTACCGCTGCACTACTGCCGCCGTCCCTAATCCCGGTGGCCCCCGTCTAGCTGTACCTCTGCCCCAAAAAGCGAGACAGACGTAGAGCTCGGCGGGACAGAGTGGCAAAATCACAAAGCGGGACAGTTGGGAGGCGTAGAACCCTCAACCTGCCCCAGAGGCCTGACCAGCAGCTGCCTCCTAGGGCAAATCTGATAAGACCCATGTATTCACGGCGAGGAACCCATAACCCATTTGGCCATTGATGCTTCCCAAGTTCCAACCCCTACCCTGCGTGGATCAACACCGCACCCCCCCCCTTATATTATATAGTAACACAAAAAATGTATTAATTTGTTGAGTTCGTGACAGCTTTTGTGTATATTATCCTCCATCCTTCCGCATGAGATGGTGTTAATTATAAACCTCACCCCCCCTCTCGCCCGTAAGGAATTATATTTTTTTTCCCATTTACATGTAGTTTGAACGGCGTTATTCGCAGATCCCCTGCTAATCCATTCTCCCGCAGCACATTAGTAAACTGTGCTAATAATAAATTGCTTTATCTAATGCGAGGCGCGGTAATAAAGTGTATGCCATTAGCAAGCAAAATAAGAAAAAAAACACACAAAAGACAATTAATGACTATTTCTGGATTGCTTGGTGTCCCATGCGGTGTTAATTTGTGATTTTCTTTCCGCATAAAGTAACCTCAATCAACTTTATAAAAATTCCCTCCCAGCTCTGTTTCGTGATCACGTTTATTCATCGGGCGCTAAGGTTGTTTAACTAACGGGGAAGAACCACAATTTTTGGTCCTGGAGCTTCATTCTCCATGTTTGGGACGCCCGAGAAAATGTATACTGCGCATGCACTGGAGCGCTGCCGGTTTGAGTGACACTCTACCTTTTGCCAAAGTTAGAAGTTGGGCGGCATGCCACAGTATACATAAAGTTAGATTTTCATACATAAGCCCAAGTTTGTGATTATATATAGGCTACTGCCCATAGGTAGACAGTAGAAGACCCTCCACCACTCACATTTTATAGCAGTTTTGCCATCCTGTGAAGGGCAACGATCCCGGAAGAATGGCCCAGACCTGCACAGACCCCCTGGAAATATTACATTACATTTATAGGGAGCCAGCAGATTCCGTAGCCATGTGGGGATTGTCCATGGGATTCGCCCCGGAGTCTCTGTGGCATCACAACTGATTCTTGGACCCTCGTGGGCAGACCTTTGAGGTTCATCTGGGGCAGCGGTCTTCAGACATAATATGCGCTTGATTAATGCATATGATAGGTGTGGTCCCTTCTGCAGACTCTCCCCAAATACATTTGCCCCTTTCCTCACCCCCTGCGAGCTAAATGCCCCCGCAAGACATGCACTCTACCCACTGCGCATGTGTAAAGTCTTCCCATTGATGGGAGCTAGGGACTGTCACAGGTTTCTTAAGCTGTCAATCAGTTACATGAAAGCGCTCCCATTGATTTTAATAGGAGTACTTCCCTGCCTCTGACCGACAGCCTCAAGCAGCCAATCAGTGGCAAGAAAAGTCAGATTTATTTTTTTATTCTTTATTTTTTTATTTTGTACGGTTTCGGGTTACTCCGAGTACTTTAATAACCATTATTTTATAGTGGGGGTGAAAGTAGACTGTCCCTTTAAAGTAATACACATTTCTTTAAGACATTTCTATAATATTTTATATAGATTAAGGTTAACGCAATACGACATCTGCCTTCGCCGGAACAGAGAGTCTTTCAACGGCAGACCCAAGGTCTCAGCGCTCCCGCGACACAAAGGGCTTTCTAAAGACAGGTGGATCAGACACACTTTCTTTTCCGTATGTTATTAATTGTCCTATCGGGCGCAGTTATTATTCGCTGGAGAGACGAGGCTTTTCTTATGGAACAATACTGCGTTTATTGTGCTTTGCCTATTCGCTTTGGCATCAACAGAAGGTCCCGTCCGTTGAGTTGGGTTCCGGGAGCTCTATGGGGAAGGAGTTTTATTTGTGCTTTTTGGAACATACAATCCGGCGTTGCGTTTTATAGAACCGTCTGCCTTATGTTCTTCCCGAATAAAGAGACATCATTCATTCTTCGCGCATGTCCTTGAATGCTGAATGAACAAAAACGTATTGACTTCCCCCAAAGCTTGGCTTCCAGAAAGCATTATGGCTAAAGTAGAACTATATAATAAAATAGTAACAAGACTTATCTGCAAATGTAACCTTATTATTTCCTTTCCGCATAACACGGGCCAAGGGGGCCAGGAGTGGACTTGACAGCACCTGTGTATGCCAGATACCCCAGCTTTCTGGGTGAAAAAAGGCTAAAACAGGTGATCCGAGCAGCTCTCCATTCAAATCTAATTTGGTCTCGTCTTATGCCTATCCCATGCATGTATAAATTCCATTGCTCTATTAACTTCCACCACTGCTGCTAGAAGGCAGTACCATGTAACTACTACCCTCTCAGTAAAGTAAACCTTCCTTAACATTCCGCCTAAGCCTCTGGCGCTCTTGTTTTAGGTTATGACCACTTGTTCTAACGTTTCTTCTCCTTGTTATACCCCTTTATGTATTTAAACATGTCTATCACATCCCCGCTCACTCCTCTCTCCTCCAAGCCAGACGGGTACCCAATACTCTAGGTGGGGTCTAACCAGAGATGCGTAAAGGGTCCTAATGCGGCTTTAGATTGGGACGCATCGTTGAGCTCTCATCCCCCGTTAGTCGATTTAAGGTTTATTTGGTCCCTTTTAGTTCACTAAAAATGGTAACGAAGCGATTAAAACTGTAGCAAGAAATGTAAATCCTTAAGACTCCAATCAGATCCAAGAATATAATCTACGGGAAAGGGCTCACCGTCACCCGGCGTAACCTGCAGACCGGTATAGCAGTCGGTAGACTCCATTAAATACAATAGCTTATCCTTGGTGGAAAGAAGGTATGTAAAACATTTACGCTCAACGCAAGGCAGAGGAGGAAAAACAACTGTGAAAAGAATCCAATAGAGCTGAGCTGGCACGGGGGGCAATAAATATCCCTAAAGGGACGGTTACATCATCATATGTGTTCATTTCATCCATTGAAATATATGAAGCCCCCCAGTCCCCCCTTTCTTTGTAGAGTGTTTCTGTGTGCAGCCCTCTGCAGAGAAGTAACGGAAGTATAATAGATTGCAAGCTTTTGAGTCTATCTGGGTCACTTCTTCTGGATATACATTATTGAAATTATATAATATGCCTGAAGGAGAGACCTAGATAGTCCTAAAAGCTTGCAATTTATTACCTTTATCGGCTAACTAAAGTATAATAGATTGCAAGCTAGGGGGCCACCGGCACATATCCGTCTAACGTCTAGCTTATTTCTAATAATAATATCTAATATCTAATACCAATATCTAATAGTACGGTAGATTCCTTCTCCAGGATTCCCAAGCTTTGTGACACTTCATATACTTGGGTTTAAGCTACTTATTATATGCTTTTTTATATGATTGTATTTGATGCTGGATCACTGGCTACATCTTGGTCCAAAGCTGAAAGCTTGAAAGCTGCCATATTGCTTGGCGGATCATCAGCAGCCCTTGAAATGACTCATTGTGGTAAATAACAGAATGGCTCAGTCTTAATCGCCCGGTCGGACACGCTGACTAATGAAAGTCTATGGCGGGAGAGCTGAGTACGTTCGGACCGTATCGCCTTTTTCACTGACGTGCCCTATTAAAGTCATCTTTTTAATTAAATGAAATAGCTCACGGTTCATCAGCCCACCTTCCTGCACCTTGACAGCCGAGGCGGGCTGTGTCCGTGCCACAGCGTAACTAAACCCAACTCCGGGAGGATGCCGGAGGACAATAGCGGGGAAGAATTGAAATAACGACCACAAAAATCCACAGTAATGTAGGTCGGTATTTATAAAAACGTTATCTCATTTTGTTCAATAAACTTCTTTTATCTGTATCCTATTGATGCCTACACCTGTATGCTTGACATAAGATGCAACCAAACGTTTAAACCGTAACCATCCCTGACTGGATCCTTTTTGTGCTCCCTTTCTACACTTTCGTGTCCATTAAATCCCAAAGTCCTATTTTTTTGTGTTTGCTGCATAGGCTGAGCCGTCATGGTTTTAGAAAATGTGACCAGGGTGATATACTCTGTGGAAATAGTGGTGCGGAGAAAGATTTGCAGTCGGCATCCTTCTCAATCATCCCTACATACCAAAAGTAACTAGTAACTACCCCTATAATAAATACCCCACTGACAACACCTTAATTCACCTTACTTTCATCATACCCTCCTCAACATAATTTCCATCCAACGCCAGAATTCATTCCCATGGTCCACCGCAACCATCGTCCCCACCACAATCAGCAGGTTCTTCACCGCCATCTTGAAATCCCACCACCGTCGTCCCTATGCCTCACCATCTCACCTCTATGTATTAGATATACAGGCAGACTATCCAGACTTCTAGTCTATTCAGTGATGTATTTATGCGTCTCCAGTCTTTCCAGCCATCATCCTTGGACCTACCTCAAAGAGGGTCTCTTACTTGTGATAAACATCCTCTGTTATGATCATCAAGCATGACGTCATATCCCTGCCTCAGAAGGACACACCAGGTAAGATGTATTGTGAGGGTCTGTGCCAGCCTTCCGTAGCCAACCCATTGACCTACAGCCCATCTGGGAGCTCTGTTACCCAATAAAGTAATGTGGTAATGAGGCTGCCACCCCATTCGCTTTAGTCTGCCATCATTGGATTTTTGGTCTAGGCCAGAATATGATGATGATAATAATAATAATTATCAGACGATGATGATGATGATGATTATTCCTATGTTCCAGGCAGCTACATCTGTAAAGCCTCTCTGTTGTGATGAAAAGAGTTTGGGGTTCCCGCCAACATGGACCTTGTTCCTGCGTAACACGGATCTCCCTCTTCCTCTACCCGCAGACACGAGACACAGTTTTATGTTGTTTGCAAATGGTCTTTGCCGAGGGCCGCCTGATATGTTTTACACTCGCTACACAGCTGGTGTAACAGATGTCTCGAAATGGATCAGACATTTATCCCTTGTCTATGCCATATGTTAATAGCTGGAAAGAGGGTCTGGATGTTAGAAGTGGTATTGTTTCTATCAGTCCTTACAAAATGTTAAACAGAATGCTTTATTCCACACAATGCGACAAAATGATTAGCAATTCCCGTAATTATGGAATCAGCATTTTTATTGCGTAGTAACATAGATGAGATTGAAGATACAAGGTTGGCATTGCAAGAATACCTGAGAACTTCCAAGGGAGGCTACCCAGAGCTTGCCATCTTTTGGCGGGAGTGGCTTTATGAGGGGGCAGGGCTATTTACATGTGGAGGCTGGCCTAGCCATGTGTAGGGAGGGGCTAGTCCTAGACACAGGAAGTAGAAGGGAGGAGTGGGCGGAGACTGGGTGTGGCCAAATGCCACTCTCTTGCTTGGCGAAAGCAGAAACTCACCTGGAGACTCCGGGTCAAACCTGTAGAGTTCTTGGGTATTACAAGGGCTAACTACAACCCAAACTTGACTTCTGGGTGGGGCCAAAGGTGGCACTTATATATATATGTACCTTACATATATGTGCCTAATATGGGGCATTTGCCTGAGGACCTTTGGGCACCCAATTTTTTGACATATTGCTGACCAGCCCAGATCAAGTCCTGCCCTGCATCATGTGGGATTTATAGACTCACGGAAAATAAACTATTCGCTCAGTTATATTGGGCAATATGGAAAATTGATTTGTGGCCCGGAAAAACGTGCCAAATTTATCAGCCTTCCCAAGACCCTGAGAACCAAAAATGTTAACTTCTCTATTAAAGGGACACCCCAGTGTCCCAGGCAGAATTGTCTACATAAATTGTATATTAAAGTACTTACAAAGTATTAAAGGGCATTCTTCCAACTCAAAAAAAGAAGATAGAAGTACTTACCTTGAGGGGAAGCCCCAGAGCTGCAGAGGTCCAACATTTAATGCGGGGACCACATGGAAATTTAAAGGGATATGCATTATAGTCCTTAGAATGGCTGGAGTGTCGCTTTAAATATAACTACGCACCGACGGAATTAAATAAGATGGATTGTATAAGGAAATATGAATGGGTTTGACCATCACCAGCATCCTTAACATAAAAATATATTAAATCCACAACCCCCCCAGTCTTAATATGAAATCTTAACCCAATTTTAGAAGTTGTTGAATTGAATAATCTGTTGCTAAACGGTTCACTTGGTTTCCAAGGGGTACGGAACGTAATATTTCTTCCCTGATAAATGTATTTTTTATATTCTCACTCAACGTGGAGTCGATCCCTACATCAGAAACCCCGTTTTATTAAATCCAGCCTTAGATTCAACAGAGTGCGGCTGAGACAGTCACAGGTGGCTCCTAATGGACCGATAATGATTTCCAAAACGATCAAAGCTAATTTTTCTTTAATTAAAAGAGAGCCTTGACAATGTGTTTGTTCTCTTTGCTCTTAAACAGATTTGACACCATTTCATGTGAAATACAAAGAGCAGACATCTTCCATCGCTCGGTTATAAGCAATTAACCCTCAAAAGCGTATAAAACAGCACATAACTATTACCCGGACAGTTAGCGTTTACTGTCTTGCTTGATGTATAGAATATCTAAACAACAAATACGAGTTCTAATTAACATATGGAACATATATCAAAATTCTGGTACTTTGTGGTTTTGCCCTGATCTAGATTTAGAGTCAAGAACCTGTCTGGGTTCACATTTTATGAATTGATCTGTTTGAGCTTAATGAGCTTTACCTGGATTCTGGTAGGTTACGCTGGACCCCATTTCATTTTACTGCATGCACATAGGTGTGAAAAAGTGTAACAGACTGTAATAAATATAAAGATGCTGAAACAATATGTATATGTAAAATCGTATGCATTTATATACAATAATTCCACTTACAGTTGATCGTGGAATATCTAGCAGGGATGAGATTTCACAAACTGACAAAAGTGACATCATATCAGGAACTTTGGTATAAACCAGCAACTATCTGCTCTAATTTTAATTATTTATCTTCTGGCATTTGTATTTCTCTTCAATTATGTATTGATCTAAACTTGAAAGTCCTATAAACTACATCAATGTTCGAACTTCATTGGCCATATCTTCCAGGACACATATACATTTTTTGCATTATTGCTGACTATGTAGAGTGCTGCCCCCTACAGTATTTAAGGTGTATAACAGAGAAACTGATCTCCTTCAGTGAGTTTATACCCCCCCACACACTGCAGGGGGCAGCACTTTACATTTGCTTGTTAGTGACAATGGGAAATAGATTTGCCCTGGAAAATGGCTGATTTTTCTACCCTATCTAGAGCCTGAATGACATCATAAATATCATTAAACCTGGGGTTTAGCTCTCAATGTATTCGCCCGCAAAAAGGGTAAATGCCGTTGACTGGGGGTACTAGGCATTACCCTAATATAAGGGTGAAACCCTAATTGGTTTAAAGCTTTCAAAAAACACTCTTGCGCTTATAGTATATCAACATAAAACCACCCAAATGCACAACACCCCCCTTAATACTGAAGGAAATGGCCAACATAAAGAAATAGTTCATCTATGCAAAGACACACAATAAAAATGAACAATAACAACAAAAAACACACACACAGCTTCACCCCCCTCCATTCACATACATAGTGCATCTGCTCACACAAATGTACACAAACACACAAAGGACAAGCGAGGCACTATCCTACCACCTGGCGCTGGGGCAGCTACTATAACCCTGCCCGAACACGAAGAGCTCACACAGTTCTATAAACACTCATTGTGACACATGAATACTGGTTTTTATATAGTCTTTGCCCAGGGCCGGCCGAAGACTTAACGCCGCCTGGGGCGAATTTTAAAATGCCGCCCCCCCGCCGATGTCGGCGGGGGGGGGGCGGCATTTTAAACTTCGCCGACGCCCCCCCGGTCGGTACTTACCTTAAAGGAGCTCTCCTGCGGCGAGTCTCTCCTGCTCTGCCCCGGTGCCTGCTTTGTAATACTGCAGCGCCGGAAACTTTGACGCCCACTTCGCGCGCTTTAACAGGCATTACAAGTTTGAAGCCGGCACCAAGACCGAACACGGGAGACGCGCCGCAGTAGGAGAGAGAGAGAGAGAGGGGTCCGAGCGGCGTAAGCGACAACCACCGGCGCCCCTCTCTCTCTCTCTCGCTCAAAACAAAACTGCTCGGTTGGCAAAGTGCCGCTCTTAAAGTGGCCGCCTGGGCAATTGCCCCAGTCTGCCCCATTGTAGGGCCGGCCCTGTCTTTGCCCCTCTGAGTTACATAGACACATATCATTTGATGACGGATAAGAACAAATAAGTCCATCTAGTCTGCCCTTTTTTTTGTAGATGATACAAAGGTCTGCAACATTTCTGGTGGAACAAGCAAAATGGCAAATTAGAAGAATGGTGGAGAGTGTGGCAGCTGCAGTTTAACGTCGATAAATGTAAAATAACGCACTTGGGACGTAAAAAATCCCAAGGCAGGATCTAGCATTGGGGAAGCCGTTCTGTCGGTGATAATGGGAGAGAGGCACTTGGGAGTAATTATTCCCGAGGACTTAAAGGTAAGCAGACAATGCAATAAAGCATCAGAAAAAGCAAGCGGGGTGCTGGGTTGTATGGTTAGTGGCATTAGTCGCAGAAAGAGGTGGTAGTTCTGCCACTTTACAGATCTCTGGTCGGACCCCACCTTGAGTGTTGGGTACATTCTTGAGACCCCCATCTCCAGAAGGCTATTGGTAGAGGAGGGTGACTAAAATGGTGAATGGTTTGCAGGAAAGACTAAAGGATGTCAATATGGAGAGAGGAGAGGGGATAGAAACATTTATCTACTTAAAGGGATTTAACGAAGTACAGGAAAGGAGTTTGTTTCAAGGGAGGAGAAACATAAAAGCAAAAAGAGATAATCTTAAACTAGATGACCGTAGGTTTAGCTGGTAGAGGATGGTAGATTATGAAGCAGCCTTCCAGCTGAGGTGGCAGGGGCTATTGCATGACGGAATTTAAACATGCATGGGATAGACATATCGTTCCTGAATCTAAGACGAGACAAAGAAGGTTTAAGTCTGTTAGGAAAGACAGGCAGGTTAGAGGGGCTGAAGGGTTCTTACCAGCCACCAAATTCTATGTTTCCATCCTGCAAATTGGTGGATCATACCTTGTGCTGCTACATTAAGTTTGACTATACCACTTCTAGATAACCCTTCAACGGGAGGTAACCAAAATGTGCACTCAGGGGTTCATTCACACTCAAGCTGCTGGCAGGTGGGAGTCAAGTTACATTTTTGAGCTGGATCCCATCCCCAATTAAATAAATAATGAAATAAATATCTAAAGAAATGTGGCTCCCATGAGCATCCTATTAACCAAAAGGAACTGTACCGCCGTCTGTACAATGAAGACTGGCAAAGTACCCCAACAGCAAGGCTGAGGGGTACCCCAACAGCAAAGTACCCCAATAGCAAGGCTGAGG
Source organism: Spea multiplicata (assembly GCA_009364415.1). Classification (NCBI taxonomy): domain Eukaryota; kingdom Metazoa; phylum Chordata; class Amphibia; order Anura; family Pelobatidae; genus Spea; species Spea multiplicata. The sequence continues at coordinate 27,400 of VKOC01025743.1, forward strand.
GTGCTGCCGTTGGTCCATAAATACATCATTGATTATGTGGGTCCAAAGATGCGAATCAACAGGGATATGCAGAAAAATGTGAAAGAGCGTGTGTGAACGCATTCAGCCAGGTCTTGAGATGGAGGTCTGGTCTCCGAGGGGTCTTTTCTTGTGAATGTACAGCATTCTACTTCTTCTACTTCTTCTTCTTCTCTTGCACGTGTGGCCTACTGAGTGGATATCGTCTGTGTTGTGTGTTGTAGAGGAGGCATTCACATAGCGAGGGGTTCTATTATTTTATCACACTGTACTAATTGTATTATTGTGTTAATGCTGCTTTCGCAACACAACAGCTCACAATGTAGGATACAGGCAGCCGCTGGGTTATTTTGGGCAGGAACATGTTATTCTCATGGCATCACAGAAAGGGAGCAAGCAAAAAAAAAATATATGAATGTGAACTCCTTGGCCATAGAACTTCTTATTTCTATATTTTTCTGGAATACATCCAACCTTTGAATGCCACTTAAATCTTTGCGTTGCTGTTTGGTGGATTTGTTGGGGAGAAAAAAAAATATTTATAAGATACGGTGCTGTTCCACCAATTCCAATAAACGAAATGTAACACTTTTGTTACTTAATGCAACATGACAAACAACATTCCCAGTGCCGAATGTCCAAACTCTTCTGAGAAAAGTAATTACTCTTTAATGTAACATTTGTAACCTTTTGTAACTTGTAACATTTTCAATCATCTATATTTTTAAAGGGAATGCTTAATTGTCATAAGACACAAAAGGCAAACATTAATAGATAGTTTCCATAGAAACTGAAACGGCAGAGTGTGCTCGGGATGGACAGAAGGCTTTTTCCACTAAAGCATGCCCCGACAAGTGATTTCAACCCAGTGTATTTGCTATGCATTATGAAGGGCCCCTTCCTGGCTTGTTTCTTTCTTTCTGCAAGACAGGATGAGCTCTCCCGGCATAATGCATAGTTCAATCACTACTATGGCTTTCAAGAAATCTCACTGGCACACACCAGCCATCATATGCCCCTGAATGTGTATAATATGTGAGTGTCCGGTATATATTGCCTTTTTTTATATGGAGGTACATAGAGGCATTTATCAAACTGTTCCTGATCCCCCCACCCCCCCATCTATTGGCGTGGCTGGCGATTATATTGCATTGAACAGCACAGAGCGTGGTCAGGCATCTTATTGCAGAATTTAATGTATAGTGAACCCATACTTGGGAATTCTCCAGGTGTCACAAAGCACGGCTTCTCTGAGTCGCGGGAGCGGCGTTGAGGAATACCCCACTCCCTTCCTACCACTTTCAATTTTTAAGTATCAGCAAACCACCAGCTAATGTCAACAGATCGACCCCACCCATTCAGTAGACCACCCATTGATATCAGTAGACCCGTCCGCCTGCATAGTGAAAAGGGAGAGCTCCTCGTAGCTGGAGCCTGAATGTTCTCAGGGATGCCAGTGACGTAAAGGGCAACTCGCGCCTTCCTGCTGAACAAACCCCAGAGAGAAAGCTGGTCTCCTGCAGCACCTTGGACAGCTTCTTCATGCACCATGATAACGCTATACAGCACCATGGAGAGTTCCTAATAGACAGCGAAGGAGGACTACTAATCTATGGGAAAGCCAGAAGATAAACCAATCACAGGTTATACAGCCGATTCCTAAAATGCCACTAATTACATCAACCGCCGTCCATTCTAGTGATCGCAGAGAAATGATGTCATATCTTAGTGCTCCAGAAAACTGTAAAGATTACCCAAACACACCTACTTGCCGTCGTTATTTTACTTTCAAATATTGATAATAATCATTTAGTGGGCTATAGCCTTAAAGAGTGCCAGGGACACTTGGTTCCCAGGTTTCTTGTACCTCTTGGCATTTGAGATGGATTTATTGATACACCTGGGAACGTTTCACCTAGAGACCCCAGGTGAAGCTAGGTTTCCCCCAGGTCATTAGGTCAAGTCTTCTGGATGGAGAAATGAGCTTGGACTACACCCATTCCCTGCCTACTCTTTAAAGGCTGGGGTTAGCCTCCATGCATGGCTAGCCTCATCCATCCATACACATCCAATACCCATACCCCTCCATGAAGCCACTTGGGGTAACCTACACTGCTATGCTTACTAAACAGTAAGATACACATCAAATGCGTGAAAATTACAGACACACAGAAAACCTTTTTTTTTCCTTTCCTCGATGGTTCTAGTGGAAGAGCATGATGGCGACAAGTTTTCTATCAATAATATGGTAATCTCTCAGTAGGTTTCTGGAAACCGCATGCTGCCTTCACGGAAATGGCTCTGTAGAATGGGTCAGACTACTGTAATATATCACATTCCGTTAACCTTTACTAAGAGATGCAAAGCCGCATTACGCCCCTCTGTAATGGAAGGGGAAAAAAACAGCCCTCATTCATGAGTATAGAGAGGCGAGACTCGCATTAGGATCAGCCGGAACCATTTATAAATAAAATAAACAAAATAAAACAGCTGTAAGAGTGATCTTTTATGGAACATTTGCGTGGGTTCTTGTCTGCCATGGTTTGCATAGTCCAGGTTTTGTTATACTGTCGGTGTCCTTGAACTTGGAAGATTGAATCCTCATCGTAGCAGGAACCTATTCATACGTGGGAACTTCTTAGAGCCATGGGTTCTCCATCAGTCACTCCTTATAGGAGGCGAGAATGACGTGCGGCCTCAAGGAGACAGAACTATCCTCAAAATGAGAGGCGCTGGAAGTGATGGGACCCTAGTTTCTTCTGTTGTAATTGTACCCTGCCACGGATGGCCTTCATTAGTTATGTTCAATAATGCTGCTGTAGTCCACTAGTGAAAGCTTGACTTTTGTTAATTACCATTGTCAACTCTTTTTACTTCTCCTGGTAGATTGCACTTGCCCCATTGCCGTTCTTCGTTGCTCGGACATTGGTTTGTATATCTTGCCCTTGGGAGATTTAGTGAATAATGCCTGTTACTTACCACATCGCTCACCACCTTTCCCCCTGGACTTCAACGTAGACCACATTTCCAACACTACAGGAGCCAACTGCGTCCATAAAGAGCAGGCACAGACTGGACGTTTTTTAAGGCAGCAGATCTTAAAGTGCCAGGGCTGCTTATTCATCCAGTCCAGTCTGACCCTGACAAAGAAGATGAGTATCTGACAGCATTTTAGAAGAATAATAACAAAAAAAAACTTTAATGGAAATGCAATCACATTATATGTTATTATATATTATAATATACAATATTGTGGAATGTCGTTATATATGGGAGAGCACGGCTCATAATCGGTTATTATTGTGCTCTGCATTTGGTGAAAGAAGTTGGAGGCCTACAAAACTTTCAGGAGAACTTTCCTTTCGAACCAGATATAGGATAAACATGTCTGAGGGCATACCGTAGGTCGTGAACATGGTTGTAAGGAGCCGGACAAAGGGGCAAAGTAAAAAAGTGTCTACACATCACTGTTGAAACCCACCCATGTGATACATATTGATATTACGCTGGTATTATGTTTGTGAAAACTTCTAGAAGGTGTGTATTTATTTTTCTTTGTGTCAATGCGTATATATCTTCTGTGATTTTGTGAAGCTTTTGTGTAGGTCTGCCTGCAGCTGCTTGTATGCGGAATAAACGTTCATACATTCAACAAAGTCTGGTGCTCATCACAAATTTTGATTTCCACAACATTATTAACAGCATTCAGGCATCAGTCCAAATGAGTACTTAAAAAAAAAACCCTCAAACCAGGCTATTTTATTCCAAACTCTGCTTTACAACCGGATCCGGCTCTGCTTTAGTGTTAATTGTGTATTTTTATTCTGTTGTTCGCGTTACAAACCACTGACAGCTGGCTGACACAAAACCAAAATGATTTAAATGCTGTCAGATGACTGCTGATTTTCATGGGGTTTTAAAGACCAGTGATTACGTTGATTAGTGGTTATTCCAAGAAAGCAAAGTGCAGCATGCTCCAAAATCCGTCTGATGTCTTTGTCATATTATTACACACTTGTAGAATTTTGACCTAAAAAAGCTCTTTGTTCCATGTTGAATGAACTGTTCTGTGAGCCGTTATGTACATTACTATATCATTCGGGAAACATGCCAACTCTCCACATTAAAGGGACAGCGGCTATGTACATTACTATATCATTCGGAAACATGCCAACTCTCCACATTAAAGGGACAGCTGGCTATGTACATTACTATATCATTCGGAAACATGCCAACTCTCCACGTTAAAGGACAGCGGCTATGTTTACATTACTATATCATTCGGAACATTGCCAACTCTCCACATAAAGGACAGCGGCTAACATTACATTCATCATTCGGAAACATGCCAACTCTCCACATTAAGGGACGCGGCTATGTACATTACTATATCATTCGAAACATGCCAACTCTCCACGTTAAAGGGACAGCGGCTATGTACATTACTATATCATTCGAAACATGCCAACTTCACGTTAAAGGACAGCGGCTATATTACATTACTATATCATTCGGAACTATATTATTCCTCGGGAACATGCCAACTTCCACGTTAAAGGACAGCGGCTATATACATTACTATATAATTCGGGAAACATGCCAACTCTCCACGTTAAAGGGACAGCGGCTATGTACATTACTATATCATTCGGAAGCGTGCCAACTCTTCACATTAAAGGAACAGCGGCTATGTACATTACTATATTATTCGGAAACGTGCCAACTGTTGACATTAAAGAAAAAGCGGCTATGTACTTTACTATATCATTCGGAAACGGGCCAACTCTCTCCGTGTTAAAGGGACAATAACAGTCATTTACATGAATTGCATCCCATGATATTCACCCATACATACATTCTCTTAAGAAAGAGACTCCAGCCACCATATGCTTTTATAATGCATTATATTGTAGGTCTGGACAAATGTTTCCTCCTGGGAGGAAGGGACATTTTCAACCATTTTCTGTTGTTTTAACTGGAAATCCAGGGGAAAGTTTTCGTTTTACTCGTGGAAAACTATATATTGGACTTTAAGACTAATTGGAAGTTAAGCTTTTCATCTGTGGCGCAAGATATAAAGTCTTCAGCACAAAAAAATTACATATTTATCTTGATTCAAATACATTTTTTTAATCCAAGTAAATAAATAAAAGTATATATTTACCAAACTATCACATCAAGAGCAATAACACAATAGCTAATTTATCTTTTTATTATTATTATTATTAATGAAGGGCGTTACAAACAACTCTAAAATATTAGGATTTTGTTTGCAAATATAGTATTGGGATATATGGTTGTGTATCTCTCTAATATTGGCTCAACTAAGGAAAAAATACATGATATATGAATCGCCAAGGTCTCCTGAATAACACAATACCACATTTGTTACATCATATAATCACGGGGTCACAACATGACATCCCAATTACTCTTCTATGTGGACCACCACAGGAAAGGGGCAAAGGCATATGGGGGTATTAAGCAAAATTACCCCATGCGTTCGCAAAAAGAAACACCACGAAAACGGACCACAAAGCTATGACAGGCAATAAAGTGCATATGATGGCCGGAGTCTCTTTTTAATCAATAAAACGTAATATAAATGCCTATATCAATTCTCTTGTGCTTAGAACATTTCCCCAGCATGCTCTTAGAGCGCTCTCCCCATTCAGTATCTATTTTTATTTGTAACGCATTTTATTATTGGCAGAGAGTGAATACTAAATAATACATTCCTCGGGACATCTATTATTAAAGCGGACCCATCGCAAAAATAAACTTGACCTTAATTAGTAGAGTGTATAAATAGTGTATACATTGTATTGATTGCATTTTTGCATTTATACCATTGCCCTTAACCTTTCACCTTTTCTGTTAATTTAACGGCCTTTCAAAGGTAAAGTCCAACGGAAAAATGAACATTTTTGTTTGAGTAATAAATACAGTAATGCTGTTTGCTGAAGAAGAAAGCTTGTTTTTTTTAAATTTTATTTTACGCCAATAAACTGGGATTATGGAAATGAAGTGATTTCAAGCAATCATTCCTGGCCCGACTAGCCCTAGCGCAGCAGGTCCAAAGAGGCGGCTGCTGTCTGGCGCATAACAGGAGCCCACTACGCGGCACAGACCTCCATAGTATCCTTCCGCACGGCGCGTCCTTTAAATATGACATCCAGGGGCGTAACTAGACACCTCAGGGCCCCGGTGGGAGAATCTGTTAAGGCCCCCCACCCCCAACCCATCTATCCCTTTCTCACTATCTACCCTCTCC
>VKOC01025746.1:0-12633 GCA_009364415.1 Spea multiplicata
TTTTATTTTTTTCTACCTTTGTGATATATACTAAACTGCTTCTCGCCTTTGGTCTACGTCATACTTAACCGAACAGTGGAAGCTGTGATTATAGTTAGATAGAAACACAGAAACATTGAATCTGATGTTTGAACCGTTCGGCCCATCTAGTCTGCCCATTTTTCCTGCTTGGTCTCGAATGCCATGAATTTCATTCATGTTTAAATTCCCTATCTGTATTAACCTCTTTCACTTCTGCTGGGAGGCTGTTCCACTTATCTACCACAACCTTGGTAAAGGGATCCCCTTCACCAATAGGGAAAGGGGACATGACTGCTGGCTTAGGCCTTAGGTTGCCTGCCAGCATTCCCCTTTCCCATTGGGCAGCGTGTACAACATTGCAGATTTTGGGGTTAAGGGAAGATGAGAGAGATGGCTTTTACCTCTTTCCCTCTGGACACGGCTCAAGCTTTTGTTGAAGCTGAAAGTTCATTCTATGTTTTGGGACGTTGCTTTTTTTGTGTCGTCCCCTTTGCTTGTTAACTTTGTGATCCAGGCGCTTGCCCTGAAGACGGCTAACGGCACTGGGAGTCTTGGCCACGCTTGCGGAGGAACCCACTGGGTAGCTGGAGGGTTTTAAAGGTTATGTTACGGTGTTGCAATAAAATGGGAAGCAGCGCTACTGGTATCCACATTATTGATCACACCAAAAACAAGAAGGGCAAGTATAGTCGATCTGATAGATTAATTCTTCAGCCTTGCTGTGGTGGGATCTCATGGCGTGGATGCTTCTGTGTAAATATTAATAAATTATGTGACAAATGGTTATATTCTATTCTGAAATAGGCCGCTACTATTAGAGTGTCTGGGTTGTCGCCATGGTGTTAGCTGAAATTGCCTATTGCCCTTCCCGCTGAGTCTTTGTGCTATGCCATATTTCCTTAAGTATCAGTCAACAGGGAGCGTAATAAATTAACTCATTGGAATCCGGCTGCAGAGAGCATTGCAATAAATCAATGTAATTGTCCTATCTGTAGAAAGGTAGAATGTAAAAGCCTTTTAGCCTTATGCTGTTGTTATGGTTACAAAGAATATGTTTAGAATATTTATAGGAAAAAGCCACATAAATAGTAAGTATGAGATATGTCTCATGATCCGGAGCAAATTTTCGCGAACTTAAAGCCTCTTGGAGATCGGAATATGGCACATGATTGCGTCATGGCACAGAATGTAACATAACCACATACTACATATCAACACGGAACTTTGAATCATTTTCACATGTATTAAGAATGGTCTGCTCTAGGTTCTCCTCGTAGAAAATACCATGGATGCAACATTTTCTTCAGCTACAGTCTCAACTTTAGAGCTTTCTTTTCCTTTCTTCCACGAAATTTATGATAAACGGGGGAAGTGATCCGTCACAAATTGAATGTTTTTGGTTTTGATATTATTTTTACACGTGTGAAGGGTATTTTGCTGCATTGTTCAAAGATTTGACAACAACAACAACAACAACAACGCGAGGTCTAAAAGGATCATCATGCTGGACTGGATACCATCAGAATTTGGATGAGACAAATTTAGTAAGATTTGGGACAAGATTCCTTTGCTGAGAGAATAAATTCTGCCAGGAAAACAAATCCGTATCGCATCTGTTCTGCTCGTTTTGCGTTGGACTGTTATTTACAACACAACAGCAAAACAATTTTACCACCAAATGCAATTTTCCGACAAGAGACGAGTCAAAGTCAACAATGGAGAAGATGAGTCAATGAAGAAGATGAGATGCTTCCTTATTACACTTTACCTGCCATTACTTATTCTTCTCCAAGTTAACTGTTTCAGTGAACCCAAACTGGATATGGAAGGACGTTATCCCACAGCGTTTTCGTAGATGATAGTAGAAGTACATCTGTTGTGAACAATGTAAACACTAGCACTAAGTTGTATAGCCATGGAAAGAACGCACAGTTCCATTGGGGCCATACCATGTGCAGTAAATCTGTTTTCACAGAACCCAGGCACTTCAGAAGGGATGCTAGAACCATGACAACTGCTGGCTTGGGGATGAAGTCTCCAAGTATGTCAGCCTTAGTACCAGGTGGCCAAGGCAGTTGTTGATGCAGGAGCTGGGCCGGTTGGGGAGGTCATGTATCTCCTTCAAACCACCCCAAAATGAAGGAAGCACAAGGTTTGTTCATATAGGACGCTACTCCAGTGCTCCCCACAGTGTATGCTGGCGATTGATGCCGAGTACTGGGATATGATGTCACAGAGATCTGTATGAACAGACCTTGCGCTCCTACCATGGAAATCAAGGAGACAGAAAAGGAGGGGAAGAAAGGTGAGACAGGGTGAGAAAGGGGAGAGATATTGATAAAGAAGAGAGATAGGGAGAGATTAAGAGGAGGAGAACTGAGAAGAAAGTAGAGAGATAAAGAAAAAGGGGACAGATAATGAGAAGATGCAGTGTGTGTTTTGAAAGTTTTGTGTATGCAAGGGAGAGCGTAAGCCCGGATGTTTGTGTGTAAGGGCAAGTGTGAATGTGCATGTACAGTGCTGTGTAAAAGTATTTACCCGATCCTTATTTATTCTATTTTTGCTTGTTTGTCATGTTTAAATGTTTAAATGTTTCAGATCATCCAACCAATGAAAAAAAATTACGCAAAATGCACATTTAGCATAACTTCAACCGACAGGACCAGACTTCACCCTTGACGCGTTTTGCACATCAAAGCCAGTGGCTCCAGCATCCAATCTTCTGTTGGTTTCGCCCGGTATGCCAGATGGCCAGACGGTCCTGATTACAGGTATCAGAGAAGGTATATGTTTATTGTTATCAGGCATTCACTGGCATCACTCTGTGAGAGAGGCTGAATGAGTGCTTACCGTTGTTGGGGATGGTCAAAGTGACAGTCCAGGGCATAATGCCGAGTATATATATATTTCTCGAAACCACATTTTGAAATAACATTTTGTCCTTTGAAATGCCACCGATGAATTTTCTGCTTCAATGGAGAAAACAGCCTTTGTAAAATGTTTGGACGAATTACATAAAAACTATGATAGGAGTTTTATTGTGACTGACAGACACATAAATATAACAAGAGTTATGCAGAAGGAGTACAAGGGCAAATGAAATGAGTTTAATTTGTGGCATAATGCAAAATGCCTGCACGAGAAACTACTATTTCCTAAAAACAAAGGTGTGATGAACATTCAACCTGGATCCCCTGCATTACAATCATCTCTGGGTTTGCTTGCAAACTTCACATGAAGGATGAGTATAAGTGTGCATGGAGGTGAGATCACCCAAAGAGGAGAGAGAACCTTGTTGCCCAAGACCAGAATCCTTCAAATTTTATTATTGCAGGGATGCAGTCATAGACAAACAACAGGTGGCACCTTACTTTTTTTGCCACACTTCAGGTGTATCACAATTTCATTTTTAAGTACCGGCCCAACACTTATGAGTTACCTTCAGGTTCTCCTGGGTCTCATAGACACAAATTTCAGTTTTCCAATCTTTGAACGATAGTTTTTACCTATTCTTCGGTGGCCATCTAAATAACAAAAGGCAGTCACGGTCAACCTGTTATAGAACATTTATCATGAGTTTCAACAAGATGTGAAACTACAAGCTCTGGTGTATAATCATCAGCTGCAAGTTGCAGTTATCTGGAGGACAATAAAATGTTTTGTTTATGTTTAGTGATAACATTGTGTGGGAATTGCATATATGTACTGTAAGTGCACTAGCAAACATCTATACAATGTATATATATATATATATATATATATATATATATATTACATAATATATATAATATATAATAATGCTAGCTAAATAGTAAGATTAAGAGTAAGAGTAGACATGTATCTCTAAACAGTTCTTTTTACAATGTCAGGACTCCTGCATCTGTGCCTTGAAACTGTCAATTTTATGCACTTGGCAAAAAAAGAGCATTCTGTATTTTGTAATTGGACGACCACCTTGAATGCCTTACCCTCAAGACACTTTTCTAATGGTGCTGTTGACTTGATTAATTCATTAATATCATTAATATGCATGTACATAATTAATGTGTCTCATGAGTCACCTAGTACTGTTGCTCACTTAGGACCATCTGATCATTTCTTACTTTATAAAGTCACATAGCTTAAATATGAAAAGTACTTCAGTATCACATCTTCAATCAAATATATTAATATATATATTAATATATATATATATAAATTAAAATAAAATAGACATATAGATAGATAGATAGATAGATAGATAGATAGATAGATAGATAGCACAATGGCACCCTCTTGTGGTGATTGAGTGTTAAACAGGCTACATGTAATTATAAGAAGTTGCATAACCTACACATACAATGAAAAACATTCAATTGGATTGCTTTTCTATAAGAAAAAAATATATAGTTAATGAGCATGTCTAATTCGTATACATATTTAACTGTTTGAGGCTCACTTAGGTAAGAATCTGCAGCAGATTACAAGGAATTCTACCACCAGGGGTCACTCTACCTGGCAATTGTCTGGTCTGAATATCACCTGTTTGTTAGGTGCCTTTACATTAAGACTGTGATGACCTTACAGGCTCTGTAATCTGACTCCTGAAATCCTGTGATTTAACCTGCATTTACCTGACTAAAGAACCTGGCTCCATTGGAATTAAGATTACTAGACTCAAGTTCCTCAACCTGTGTATCTTTATAAGAAGCCTTATCGGAACATCAACTCTGCTGCATTGATTCTGCGCGTCAGCTACACCTGCTACAGATTCCAATACTCCTTATAGCTCCAATCGCTGTAATCACCGGTGTATATCTGCCTACCTGCGTTCATAAATTGTTGTTTCTACAACAGCTCTAAGTGGATTTTCTCATAGACTTCATGCTATGAACTTTCATGTTCGTTATCTTATGCTTTGCTTTATGAATTGTCTGCAACAAAAGATATCTTAGCTGCCTTGGATTAACTCATCTGTCTCTGGACTATTGTGTGCCTTATTTTCGTTTTGTACTTGGTTCTCATTATGATTAAAGACCAGCAATCTGAATTAGTGGTTAACCCTGAGCTGAGACTCTTTCCTGATCCTGACTTTGTCTTTGGAGACAGACATGGCACAGGCAAGCTATTTGGGGGTGCAGATGACACAGACAAGCTATTCAGGGGCAAAGATGGCACAGGCAAGCTATTTGGGGGCACAGATGACACAGACAAGCAGTTTGAAAAGATTCTATAGACTCCCCCTTTGCAATTGCCTCGTTCTCTGCCCTGCAGCTTCTAGGCTCGCAAGCGATGTGCTTGACTGAACACATCTCCTGCTTACCAAAGAGCATGCACATTATACAACTTACCCGGCAGATCCCACTGATCTCCCTGTTCTATCAGTTAATAAATGATAGAACAGGGAGACCAGTGGGATCTGCCGGACAAGTTGCTTCAATTGGTTGATGCCAGAGGAGGTCCCTGTAGGCAACCAATAGGCTCATTCGCACTGCCTCTGTAACCCGTGACGGCGAACCTGCGGATTTCCACTTCTGTGAACTGCCGCGATGCAGCGATGCCAAGGTAAGTTAGAAGGGGAAGGGACCAGGGAGAGTGGTCCCGATCACGAAGATCTTCGTGGTGTGTGTCTTCGTCTTCGCCTACATTTTACTGCCCCCGTCTTCTCTTCGTCCTGTCTTCGGAAAGAACACGAAAAGGCACTCTTCGTGTTCGTTTTCATGTTCGCCCGAAAACGAATGCACAAGTCTAATTTCCATCACGTCACATAGCATCCTCATTTAAATGGTCTATGCCTGAGAAATTAGACAATTAGTATGTCTGTCAAATAAAATAAGCAATAAAACTGTGGTTTTGTTCAGTGTGTTCAATGAAGATAATCCTCAGTCCTCGTACGCTCTAAAAATGATTGCTTTCTTACTCTTGTTTATTTATTATTTGTATAGGAAAGAAGAGTGCTTTTTGTGTATTTGCTTGTGTCATGAAAAATGTATATTGTATCCAGATGAGTGCAAGTATATCAAGCTGGTGTTTTGTTTTATATTATAATACTTTGCAAATGGTTGAACGTTTATGTGCACACCAGGATTGGTAATTGAATTATATTGACATAATGTTATTGTTTATTTAGATAAAATGATAATTTTGGAGTTAATCATATTATTCGGTGGGTTCCCATTATGATATGTAGATTGGTGAACAACTGCATGTTGGAAACTTTGGAGGAAATTTTTTTTGCTGTACTTGACGCGTGTTCACTTGTCATATAACATATTACTCAAGCTAAAAGCTAAACAGAAAACTTGTCTTTTTAAAGTGGAACTCCACCATTTTTTGTTTTCTTTTTTAAAAACTGTAATAGTCTTTGCACAGTAGGCAACTGTATTCAGGCAACTGTATGTTTGTATGTGTTCTAGCTCTGTTATCGTAGCCCAATACACTATAAACAAATAGCATGAATGGTAAACAATGGAAATGCATAGTCTTAATCATCCATCCGGACACTCTGACTAATGAAAGTCTATAGAGAGAAGGGACTTAGCATTAGCATTTCCATAAAGAATCAGCTCAGTGAGCGGGGAAAGTCACCCCAAATATTACATGCCTGGCAATGGAGGCCTCAAGGTATACGGGAAAGGGAAGTTTATTAGAAAAAAGTCAGATAAAAACATTTCAGGGATTTATTTCCCTGTATTTGCCTGTAGCTGCCCCCTCCGCAGTGCCATTCGTACTATGAAGAGCTCATTGTCTGTGCCTTGTAATGCAGTCTGTGGAGACTGTGAAGGCTCGGCACAACCTCCATGGTGTAAGTGAGGTGGTTGGGAAGATCCGAGATCTGACTAGCAATGTGATGGTCCTTTACTCTTTAGCCTAGGAAGAGAGCTGGGCAGTTAACATAGATCCAATAGCCAATGTGTCAATATGTTGACAAATATAACATTGTATACTAAATATGCATTGATTTTCTTTTTTTTTTTGTTCACGCAAAGAAGACCTCCTACATTGCTAAGATGTATCAGAGTGTTTTTTGGCAAAATGATTTGTCTTGTAACACTCTCATGAGAGAACAGAAGTTTATTGTGTACTACAGGCAGTGGATTATGGTTAGGATGTCCTTAATGACCATGGAGTGGTCATGGCCAGCTGAGCTGGCTTGTTGAATGGTTGGGTCTGGGAATCACGCTCTTCTTTATTTGTTACAAACCACCTGTTTTTGGAGTTTCCAGCTGCAATATCTGGATTGTTCTTCTTCCTGTGCTATTTCCCTCCTTCCTCTATCTTTTGCAAACACAAGAATTCAAATTTAAGGTTTTTTAAATTTATTTGAAGGTTGCATTTAACTACTGTTACCTCCTGTGTTGAGAGAAATATATCCTTTTTTATGGCACCATTTAGCACAACAAGCTGTTTTAATGTTAAAAAGTTTGTAAGGGATATATTGTATTCCCTTACCAATATGTTTCCAGGTTTCCATACAATTTCTATAAAAAGTATTACAGCAATACCTACAATGTGAAAAAGTATCCTGGTCCTACGTGAAGTAGGCTAATAGGCCTCAAAAAGCAGCACATGATGCGGTGATCCAAAAAAAAATCCAAGAAGATGAGAAACAAAGTCATTGACATCATTCAGCCTGGAAAGGGTTACAAAGCCAGTTATAAGGCTCTGGGACTCCAGTAAACCGGGGTGAGAGCCATTATCTACAAATGGAGAAAACTTGGTACAATGATAAACATTCCCAGGACTGGTCGGCCTACCAAAATTCCTCATCAACGACACAGCCAGGAGGTCAAAAAAGAACCCAAACTAAAATGTAAAGAATGGAAGGCCTCAAGGTCAGTGTTCACGATTGAACAATAATAAAGAGCAGAAGGGCTATCCATGGGAGAGCTGCAAGGTGAAAGCCACCGTTGGCCAAAAAGAACACAAAAGCTCATTTTAAATTTGTCAAAAACCATCTTTGTGAAAAACGCTGAAGGAAAATGTCCAGAGAATGTCCTAAAGCTCAAGCGCAGTTGGGTTAAGCAGCAGCCCACAAGCAAGACCGCCCGTGAATGACTCGAAAGAAACAAAATGTAGGTATTGGAGTGGCCATTTTAAATCAGATTGAGATGCTGTGGCATGACCTTAAAAAGGTCGTTCATGCTCAAAGGCCCTCCAGTGTGGCTAAATTTAAAAAATCTGCCAAGAAGAAATGGCCCAAATTCCTCCACAGCAATGTAAAAGACTGATTAGCAGATATCACAAATGTTTGATTGCAGTTGTTGGCGCCAAGGTTGGCATAGCCAGTTATTAGGTTCAGGGGGGCAATTGCTATTTCACATGATATGAGTAATATAGATTTTGATTAACTCTTTACCTTCAGTAAATGAAATGATCACTTAAAAGCTGAACTTTATTTTTTCTTACGTTGTCTTATAGGCTACATAAGCCTGGCCACATGCTACATGAGTAAAAAAACATGGCGTGCAGCTGTACATATCCAGCCATAAGCGACACTTATATCATCAGACAGCCTCTGGCCTTAAAGTGCCAGGGCTGCCTCGTCATTGCCAGTCTGGCCCTGTGTTCTGTGTAAATGATTCTTACTTTCTTTTATCACACGAGGATCTGTGATGGAACAATAAAATAAATTAGCATATAAGAAATCACTTTCCTGTATGTTAATTTATAGATCCCTGCCTGACCCTTGTGGAAAAAACTAAAGGAAATTATATATACAGTCTAGCATACAGATCCAGAGTCTTCTCATAGCACGCCTTGTTGCTAAGTGACAATGCTACAAGTTTCATAACAAAGACAAGATTTTTCCTATATTACTGTAAATATGAAATACATTGGAAAGATTTGTTATGACTAAGAATACTAATCCAAAAATACCAGATGAAGAAGATCCTTATCGTCTTCCCCTGATATTTTAATATAACATCTACTGGCTGGCCAAGACTGGGACCATTGGCTGACGGTATGATAGATATTTCCCTCTATGTCCTATAACTTATTGTTAGGAAATATGTCCATATAAGACATCATTGTCTATGGCAACTGGTTAAAGCCTAATGCTGCCTACTAGAGAAGGATGACTGACATTTTGCAGAATCTCCCACTGAAACTCTGACTCCTGCTTACTGACATTACAATAGCTTTATTTTTACTTCATGAAATACTGCCGGTTGCGAAGTCACATCCTGTAAATGTCATGAAGCACATGGTGGAACTAGCTGAAGAAAAACTGGGCAGAAACAAAGATTTTCGTATCATAGATTACTTGGGCAGCATTTCCCGCCATTTTTAGAATATGAGCAAACGTTTTTACCAACGTTTATTGCCAACCCGTAATATGGCTAGTTTAGGCCTGATTCTCATGGCTGCCTGATGTCATATGCGATCACTGGTTTACTGCCGCCCAATTATCTGTGTAAATAAACAAAAACAATGTCAACTTCATTTATTTTTCCTTTGATCAAAGATCTGGTGTTTTTAAGCTCAAAGTTTTGTTCTAGTATCAAAGCTTTTCACCTACAATTGCCCTCTAGAAACTGTTTTGTTATTACACACGCACATATAACCAACATTTGTTCACCCCTCCATAATTCCTTCCAGTCTCTGTGGGTTTATGGGACCTGAATCAATCGGGTCCCATAAAAAAAAGAGAGCGGATCTGTCTGTCCATCTCCAAGTTTATTTGTCTGCTTCTCCAACAACCAACTGTATAGTATCTATAGAAGGGTAGCCCAGAGTGTGATTCTGACTTACTGTAATCTGGGCACATAGCATCCAGGAGACAATATGACTGAACAAAAGAACACTTAAGCACTTGACTTCAGGAAAATTGGAAAAGGTGCCAGGTAGAAAGTATGTCCACAACTTGAAGGTAATAGAAAGGAACTCTAACTGTACCCCGAATTGGAAAATGTAAACTCAGCCAAGTGGCTTGTTTAGATTATATGTGGTCAATGATCATCAATACTGACAATAGTATCCCGTGTAATAGTTCTTGACACCTACCTGGCTTAATCTGCACAACGGCAGTATCATATGAATGCTCTATGCACAAAAGAAAAACCTCTAGAGCAGACAATGTCTACCCATCACACCCTCGCAATGTGCTACAGAGAGAAACAATATACACCCCTATGGTAAGGGCTGTAGTTGTGTTACACCATTTTAATCATATTCCTGGACAGCGGTACATATATTGCAGGAGACTTTTGAAAACTATTGCAAATCTTTATCTCCACCTCTCCATAGACATGTTATTATAATCTTGTTTTAGTTACTGATTTTGGGGGAAAACCTGAACATAATGGATAACGTCTTCAATATGTGAAATAATGGTATTATTCTTTATTAAACTGGTCATACGTTTGACATTTGGTAGCTGTGTATCCACAGAAAACATGACCCAGATTAATGTGATGCGTCCTCCAGGGTATCTTGGGAAGATAGTGGTTCTACATATTCTAATGTTCATATTTTTTTTCTTAAAAAAAATAGATTACTAGCATAATCCCATTAGAAAGAACGAAATGATTTTTGTTAAGTTCATTCAACTTTGTGTGTCCAGTGGGGGATCCTATTCATAATGGAATACGGGAGATTTCCAAACGACTGATTGAATTATATACCCCTGTGGTTTATTCCTCCCAGAGCTGGACCTCTGCCAGGCCATGTGGTTGCTGCATGCGAAAGTCAAAGCTTAGTGATTAAGTGCATTTCCTGCATTCACTTTCCCCTTATACTTTGAAGAATCAAACATTAAGTTTTCAGTGCCGTGTTGTTTCCAGTAACTAAAGCAAAGCTTGTAATTGAAAGCTGATTAAATGGTGAAACATCATTTATGCAAAAGGAAAGCATCACCGAAACCAAATAAATAAATATGTTTGAAAGCCAAAAAACTAACAAATAGCATGTGTTCTTTACTACCGTATAGAAATATACCATAAATCTTCACTCTGCACTGTGGTTTGCCCATATACTGGAAATGACATCAATCAGAAGTATAGTTGCCAACACTCTGTCGCAGTCCTTCAGGATAGAATATGGTGGTAATATCATACTGCAACATTAGTTGAAGCGCTGCCCAGATTGTGGGGTGGTACCAGCCACATGACACCTCGTCCCTGGTCCCATCCACCCATGCAATACCTCATGGGAAACCTAATCTGCCTATATTCAATGATGAGGACTTTGGATTGTTGGGATATTGGTTTTGTAACACTCAATGGAGTTAACCGGACCTTAGGTGTGGAGGAAAGCCCAAACCCAGGAGCAGGATGGTCAGAATGAAACAGCCCAAGAAACTAACTGCAGACAAAGTAGGCAGAGAGAAGGACAAAACAGGCCAGGTCAAGAACCAAGGGCATGCTGGACAGGAACCAAGCCAAATCAGTGGACATGAACCAAACCAAATCAACAGACAGAAGTTGTGAAGTCATATGTTGTAGCTGGTCAACAACCGAATACACACTGGAATCAACCCAAAACAGCAGACAGGAGTTGTGGTTACAGGAGTCTGGAATCATGAAAGAGACAACAGCAGAGGGTCAAGGACTGATCCTTGGGGACACCAACAGAAAGTTGTAGAGGTGAAGTTGTCTGGTCAGGGAAGCTGACAGAGAAGGAACGGTTAGACAGATATGAGGAAATCCAGGAGAGAGTTGTATCTTTCATAGCTATAGAAGAAAGTCATTAAAGAAGAAGCTGTAATGGACAGTATCAAAAGCAGCAGAGAGATTTAGGAGTATTAGAAGGGAGAAGTCACCTTTGGCTTTGTCAGGGAGCAAGTCATTGGATACTTTTTTTAGAGCTGTTTCGGTAGTGGATGAAGTAGTGAACTGACTTATAATGGACTGCAAGCTTTTCAAGACTATCTCGGGCTCTCCTTCAGGCATATTATATTGTCTTATGAAGTAAATGGTGACTTCCACCTCCTTTTAATTGGCAGCATAGTTAGGTAGTGAGTAGGGTTCATAGGGTTGTGTGTTTAGTATATAGGTGTCAGTAAAGCAGTGAGTTGGAAAACATACCTGAAGGTTTTCACGGGTGTCCTTAGCTCCTGTTGCCTTGACGTACGCAGCCTACAGTATCTTCTTTCTTCACAGTGCCAAAAAATTGCCTCTATCACTTGAGTTTGAGACTAAAAAGGATACTTACATAATGCTTTATTAAAACTATTGGGCTGGGTGGGCAATATTGTTATTATGGGGGCACTATTTTAGCTGTTTGTCCAGGTCATATTGATATCTTAGACTTGAAGATAAAACATTTGCAAGTTGCCAGGCAATATTAATAGAATTTTCAAAGAATGTTTGGATATAAGAATTCTTAGTGGATCTAAGGAAGTTGTGATTAGAATTGCAAAATAGGGGTGCAGACTTCAATTTGCACCTTGACACCAATTACCCCCAAGACTACTGGTCAACTCTGTACACTTCATATATTTAAAGGTGATTGGGCGATAATGATAATCGGAGGCACAAGGATGAAGATGGAGATGGGACAATTCTAGTCCCATATGATTGTATATATAGACCATGCTGTATCATCAGGTGCATTGGGTAAAATAACCATAACACTACTTGCCTGTATCTTGCAGTATCTGTCAATGAGCTATAGTTCAGAGCACAAGTT
>VKOC01025748.1:0-17401 GCA_009364415.1 Spea multiplicata
ATGTATAGTTCATAACATAATTGGGTCCTCAGATGTAAAAATAAGAAAAAATATACATAGAAAATATTTCTAATGCACCAAATATCATAAAGAAACTAAAAATGTTATGCTGGAGTCTTCTGCCTTCTTAAATCTACCTCTACAACCTGCCTGTGACCTCAACCCTTGTAGCATCGTGATATGAGCTACTGTTCAAGCTCAGGATCCTCCAAGAGCAGCAGGTCGCTTCATTCTAACAGGTTTCACCAAACGAATGGCTTTTTAAGAGCAAGAATGGCATGCCTGTCATAGTCCACACATATAGAAATCCCACATACCATACAACTCCTAGAAATGTTACAACATGGAACCTAACGTGTTTGGGACTATAACACAATTAGCTACAGTATTAACCCTCCCAGTAAAATACGGCACATACAGAATACACAAAAAATATAAATGCTGAAGGGGGCCATACCAAGACATTTAGGACAATATTTAGTTTCTAAATTGGTGAGAACAGTTTGGGGAAGACCCTTTTCTATTCCAGCGTGACTGCACCCCAGCGCACAAAACCAGGGCCATAAAGACATGGTTGGATGAGTCTGGCCCCTCCCCAGGGAGTCAGTTTAGGAGGTGATCAACAATGCAGAGGAATTCAGTGACAAATTGCCACCCCAGGACGCGCAAGATGGTGGCTCATTCTTTAAAAAAATAATCAAGTTGTAAAAAAGTTTGTCAGAGGGTCTCTCCAGACCCTCTTGAGAACACTGGCTCCACTTGCAGGTTGAATACAGGTACTACATTGAACCATGCAAGTCAATACCCAGAGCCCAGCTTTCTAATTACAATGTGATTACTAAAATATTTTAAAAGTAATAAAAGAAAATGGGAAAAATAAAAATAGCTAAAAATAAAAATAAAATGTGGTAGACATTTAAAAATAATTATGCAGTGATGTCACCATCAGGGGAACCATCGCATCAAGCAAAATGTTAAAAAAGTTTATTATTATGAGCAAGTACTTTAAAAAAAATTCAAAAAAGTTCAAATAAAAGCATTTCAGATACCGCAAGGGGTGTCTAATTGAAAAAAAATGAATGGGGGGGGGCTGCTTTTTATGGTTAGGCAGTTTTTTCATTAGCTTTTTGGATGAGTAAAAGTTTTTTCTAATAAAGTAAGAAAGTGTTTTTTTTATTTTTCAGATATTTTTTTTTTATAGAAAATTAGATGATTTGATCAAAAAAAATTGTATCTGAAAAAAGCCCTTCTTGTCCTGAACAATATATATATAACTTGTGTGGGTTCACTAAATGGTTGAGGAGAAAATTACATCTAAACACGAGTACTGCAAAAGTGTTAAAACAAAGGGTAAAAAAATTTAAAAAATGGCTTGGTCCTTAAGGGGTTAAATCACTTTAAATATTTGTCTAGCATATTCCCCTCTCGTCCCTCCTCCAAGCTGTACCCATTAGGATCCCTTTTTCCAGATAATTTTTATCCTGCAAACCATTCACCATTTCAGTTCTTCTCTGCACCCTCTCTAGAGTGTCAATAAATGGAAAGAAAATACAAATTTGTCACCTTACACATATGGAAGCCCCCTTCCCTCATATGTATATAAATAAAATGTGAAAATATCAATGTCGATTTGAAGCTTTTCTCAAAAATTTTAGCGAATCGTTTGTTGCCCTTTTTGCCCCATCTCATACATTCGGATCAGGTGGGGTTCGTCCCCGGGCGCGAGGCTAGGGACAACACTGTCAAGGTAGTCAACTTAATCGCACATGCCCAGTCTCGTCGCCTTCCGTTGATCGTGGCCTCAATGGACGCCGAGAAGGCGTTTGACCGCGTGTCCTGGTCTTTCCTATTTGGGGTGCTCTCGAGAATTGGTGTTGGCCTACGCTTCATGTCCTGTGTCAAGGCTTTGTATGAATCCCCAACCGCGCGGGTGGCTGTTAATGGTCTTTTGTCTGATCCTTTCACGCTGGCGAATGGTACGCGACAGGGCTGCCCCCTTTCCCCCCTTTTGTTTCTTTTGGTTCTCGAACCCTTCGCGAATGCAATCCGGGCCCACCCGGATATCGCGGGGGTCCGGATTGGTCCCCGTTCTTACGCCCTCTCGTTGTTCGCGGACGACATTCTTTTGACTCTTACTGACCCTGTTCGGTCTCTCTCGACCGTCCTGTCGGAGCTTGCCAGGTTTCAGGTGTTGTCCAATTATAAAATTAATTTATCCAAATCGGAGATCCTGGGGTTTCACATCCCGGAGCACCTTTGTGAATACATTCGGTCTGGGTTCCCTTTCAAATGGAGGGATGACTATATCAAGTATTTGGGTTTACTTATCCCCACGGATCTCTCGATGTTGCGTTCTCTTAACTTTGAGCCCTTGTTAACTACTTTGGAATCGGACCTACGTAAATGGGCATATCCTCATATTTCCTGGTTTGGGAGGGTGGGGGTCATAAAGATGAACCTTCTTCCCAGATTCCTATACCTCTTCCAGACGCTGCCCATAGCTCTCCCGCGGGCTTTTTTCCAGAGGTGTCGGAGGGCCTTTTTGCGATATGTCTGGAGAGGCAGACCGTCGCGCTTAGCGTTCTCCTATCTGATTCGGCCGCGTTTGCAGGGGGGGTTGGTCTCCCGAGTTTGGAGCTTTATTGGCAGGCGTCTCACTTGCGTCGCGTTATCGAATGGTCCGTCGACTCGACTAAGCAATGGGTGTCTGTGGAGGGGTCCTTCCTGACGTGCCCGGTCTCCTCGCTACCGTGGACTCGTGACCCCGTGAGTTGTGTTACTTTCTCTGCCCACCCCTTCCTTATCCCTACCTTGCGGGTCTTTCGTAGATTGTTGCGCGATGGTTCGGTTGCAAGGGTCCCCGGCCCACTGACTCCCTTGGTGGGGAACCCGGACTTCCCTCCGGGTCGCTCAGGTGGTGGCTTGCAGGCTTTCCTCCCGCCGGGAGTACGCACCTTACGCCTGTGCCATGTGGTTTCTGGGACAGCTCTGAAGCCCTTGGAGGCCTTGTTTGGCCCGGGAACCTGCCCCTTTTCCCTCCAGTTCCTCTACCATCAACTTCGGCATTTTGCGTCTTCCTTGGCGGTCTTGCCGCATATGGAACGACCGCTTTCACAATTGGAGAGGTTATGCCTTGAACTGCAGGAGCCGCCCCATCTCTTGTCTAAATTATATGCGCTGTTGCTTTCCCCTGAGCCGGTCGCCAAGCCATACTATTTTAGCCTCTGGGAGAGAGACCTGGCGTGCTCGTTTGAACCGGAGGATTGGTCTAAGATCCTCTCTATCGTCCACAAGGGGTCGGTGTCTAGTCGAATGCAGGAGACGTCTTTCAAGATTCTAACCAGATGGTACAGAGTTCCCCTGGACATTCATAGGTTCGCCCCTCAGGTACCTCCGACCTGCTGGAGGTGTGGTACCCACCCTGGTTCCCTGTTGCATATTTGGTGGTCCTGTCCTGATATTAGGCCCTTTTGGGATTCCGTCGTGACGGCGATCCGTGATGTTGCTGACCCTGATTTCCAGGCTTCTCCTGAAGCCATTCTGCTACATCATACGCAGTCTTCTTTCACTGGCTATAAGCGGTCCTTAAGGTTTCATTTGATTAACGCGGCCAATGCAGTCCTCCCCCGCCACTGGAAGTCAGCCACCCCTCCCTCCTTCATGGCTTGGGTTAACCAGGTCGAATTCATTTATCAGATGGAAGTTCTGGTGTGGTCAGCTAGGGGTGCGGGTCATAAAGTTGAACTTAAATGGTTTCATTGGAGGTCGTTTATTACGTCTTTGGAACATCGCCCCTTACCTGGCTCCCTCTAGGGGACCGCTGCTGTTCTTCTTTTGGGTGTACGCCTTCTTTTCGCGCCTCTTTTTGTTTGTCTTTTTCTAAGTATGTGCTGTAGGTTGAAATGGCTCTGTGTTGGAGCTACCCATTGGACCCTGGGACGGACATGTTATACATTGTTTTCTGTTTCTTTTTGTTTTATTTCTTGTTTACCAGCACTGTACTGTTGGGTACCCCACTGCTTATCAGCCTGGTGTTGGCCCCCTCTTTAGGGGTAGCTTTACTATTTTCTGTACCCGATTTGTTCCAGTACATGCTCTCAATGTCTCATGTTTTCTCGGCCACTCCGGTACGTGTGCTGTATCCTCTCATGCTGTGTGTGTATATGCTCTGCTGTTTACCTATGTACCCGGTATTCTGTACCATGTATTTGTTACCATACGTGCAATAAACTGAGAATTGAGAAAAAAAAAAAACTATCAATACTTTTTGTATTTTTTTATTTAAAAAATGAAGCTGATGACCTCCAGTGGACTAAATGACCCACAGCCAAAATGGTAATGAGGCTCATTACATCTGTAACCGGGAAATGCATCGGCACCTGAGGTAAAAAGATCATGTTTCATTCATAAAATTAATCTCTATTGTATTAGGAAGCTTTACTTTACTATGAGGGTGGTGGATAGGTGGAACAACCTTCCAGTAGAACCGGTAGAATCTTATATAGTGAGGGAATTTAAACATACATTGGACAGGTATATGGTTCCTGAAGCTAAGACAAGAGGAAGTATTGATTAAGATTTAAGTCTTAATATCAGGAAAAATGGGCAGACGAGATGGGCCAAACAGTTCTTATCTGCTATCAAATTCTATGTGTCTACCCTGTAATACGGTGTTTACTGCCCCCTACTGGGGTTTGAGGGTAATTTTTATCTGTGGTTCTATGTACAACCCTGTATGTTAGATAAACTTACCAAGGGGTCAGGGCTTTTCAATATAGAAAAATCTTTTAATTTCAGGTGAATAAAAAACAACAAATTGGAAAATCAGCCATATTTAAAGAAAATCAGGAGAAAATAAAAAGAAGAACATGCATTTTATTGGGTATTTATATTAATAAACTGTTCTAGATTTTAACTAAACTATAAGCATCATTTGCCAGTATTCTAAAAAAGTGAATAGAAAACGTCACGTCTCTTACATCTCTCGCTCGCTGCGCTGGGAAGAGTTTGTCACAGAGAAGGGATCGGTGACGCAGAACAATGTCATTTGCATGTCCCCTGTATTTACATATTTCAGTATCTCAGCTGTCTCTGTATATAAGGTTCCTTGTACAGGAGAAATCTTATACCCTGTATTTGATAATCCACAGACATGAAGATGGTCACTCCGAGCTTTCTCCTGTGGGGGCTTCTGCTTTATATTCAGGGTAAGGATGTATACTTATTACAGGATTGTATATAAAATAATCTCAAAAATACTTTGTTTCCTTAAAAATGTAAACATTATTATATTTGAGCTGATTGCTAGAGATCAAGAGATATTATTATTTCTTACAACCCTCAGGATCCTGTGGACAGATTGTGATGACTCAGACTCCAGACTCTGTCTCTGTGTCACCAGGAGAACGCGTCACCATGACATGTAAAGCCAGTTCTGGTATTAGCAGCTACCTAAACTGGTACCAACAGAAACCAGGACAACCCCCACAGCCCCTGATCTCTGGTGCCAGCAGCAGATACACCGGGACCCCAGAGCGGTTCAGCGGCAGCGGGCGGGGAACTGATTTCACTTTAACCATCAGCGGAGCGCAAGCAGAAGATGCAGCAGATTATTACTGTCAGCAGGGTTACAGCGACCCTCTCACAGTGATACAGAGCCGTACAAAAACCTTCCTCTTCCATCTCTATTATATCATACAGAATAGAAACCGCTGATAAAAATATTCTAAAGCTCAGCGCAGATGTTTAGCCCCGAATCACTAACACAGAATGTATATGCAAAGTCTGCAGTACTGTTACACAGCTTTTCCAAATCACAAAGCTACAGATAATCAACGTTAAACAAAACAGGTGCAAATAAGGGCAAAAAAATAATTAATAGAATATTGTGAAGTCACTATAAGTGTATCTCTCACACTAATAAAAGTGAGTGCTGCCAACTAAAGGTCAAACTCCACAAGTTGGTGAATAAAAAGAAAATAAGTGGCGCACATAAAAAATAAAAAAAATGAAATATGATGCTTCCCAGGATTATCAATGTAACTATAAATCTGAAGAGAAAAGCTGAGAATCCTGAATCTCTGGAATCTAATCACCACACCTGGGAACTTCTGGGTTCCCAGGACGAGGACAGCACCGGCCACTGATATCAGCACCGAAGTCTGGGGCATTTACGTTGACGTTGGGGGCATATATTTTTTTAGTTGTGCATATTTATAATGATAATTATAAGGGATGTATATTGAAGTTGAAGCATATATGGATACAAGGTACCGTATATTCCGGCGTATAAGACGACTGGGCGTATAAGACGCCCCCCAACTTTTACAGTCCAAATATAGAGTTTGGACTATACTCGCCGTATAAGACTACCCCTCTACCCAGTATACAACAACCAGCCAGTCACGGCAATACCTTACCGGTGATTTGCTGGTTGATTTGCTGACATATACATACATGCACTGCCCTTACACACACACACACACATATATATAATATATATAGTGTGTATAATATTAATATATATATATATATATATATATATATTAATGTGTTAATATATAACACACCAGTGTATATATATATATATATATATATATCAAAATACACACACACCAATGTATATATAATATATATATATATATATATATATATATATATATACACACCCAGTTTGTATTTCTTTCCTTTCTCCCCATCTTCTTACCTTATCTTCTGTCTTCCATCTAGTTTTGGGAGCCCGAGGTCTGCACTTCAGACCTCGGCTTCCCTGCTCCCTCATCACTACGCGCCGGCAATTGATGCCGGGTGCCGGGACATGACGGCATCCCTGCGCTCGGCATCAATAGCCGGCGCGTAGTGATTAGAGAGATTGGTGGCTTCGTGGGAACCTCCGGCTAGGTAAGTACCCGGCGTATAAAACGACCCCCCACTTTTAAGAAGATTTTTGGGGGTTAAAAAGTCGTCTTATACGCCGGAATATACGGTAAGTTACAGCTTGCAAGACAATGTGGAGACTTTTTAAAATATAACTAGATCTTATGTCATTATAAGACTGGCTATCCACTTCCAGTAGTTGGTTTTCTTTGAGGAACATGCTGAGAAATCACAACAAATCATATTTTAAATACCTCTCTGTAACTGAAAATAAGCATTTTGGGCATTGAACAAAAGATGTGCTAAACCCATTAACACCATGACCAAATAAACCCAATCGCAGACTCATAACACATAATAGATCATATAAAATGTGGTTCTGATTGCCACCAAAGGTATAAATACATGTAGTGTTAAACACAAAAAAGCAGCACCAAACAAATTACCGTATTTGCTGGAATGCTCTAAAATTATCCCTCGTCTTATATTCGAGGTCTGGTTTTTAGGACTAAGATGCCGATCCCCCTCTGCTGGTGCCGACGCTTCTATGACGGAGTGTCGGCGTGATATGACCCGTACTCCATCATAGAAGCCCCAGTGGAAGTGCCGGCAGAAGCGGAGGTTGCATGCGCACATCGCACAGACATCCACTGGCTGCCCCCACTAGACACCACAGTGTCTGAAGCACGAGTGACAAGTCTGGGGATGTATTGGTAAGTGGAATATGGGGGATATAAAGGCATAACTGGGAGGCAGGTTGGAATGGAAAATAAAAACAAAAAATGAGTTTTTCTCAGTCATAGTTTTTATTAAATATGAAAAATAGTTTACATTTGAAATAACATTTACTAGTAAAGCTTTTTCTTTTAGAGGGGTCTTCTTATAATCAATCAAATCCGGTAAAAAAACATAATTAAAAAAATGTTTATGAAAAAAATTAGATTTTCTTCATTTATGTTCCTCTCCTTAATATAATTGGGTCCTCAGGCATAAAATCTGAAAAACTATTCATAGAAAATATTTTAATGCACCAAATATTATAAAGAAAGTAAAACTGTTATGCTGGAGTCTTCTGCTTTCTTAAATCTACCTCTACAACCTGCCTGTGACCTCAGTGCTTGTAGCATCGTGATATGAGCCACTGTTCAAGATCAAGATCCTCCAAGAGCAGCAGGTTGCTTTATTCTAACAGGCTTCACCAAAAAAATGGCTTTTTAAGAGCAAAAATGGCATGCCTGTCATAGTCATTGTCCACACATATAGATATCCCACATATCATACAACTCCTCAAAATGTTCCAACATGGAACCAAAGGTGTTGGGGACTATAACACAATTAGCTACAGTATTAACCCTCCCAGTAAAATACTGCAAATACAGAATATACAAAAAATATAAATGCTGAAGCCGACATCCCAAGACATTTAGGACAATACTCAGTTTCCATCTTTGTGAGAACAGTTTGGGGAAGACCCTTTTCTATTCCAGCATGACTGCACCCCAGCGCACAAAGTTCATAAAGACGTAGTTGGATGAGTTTGGTGTGGAAGAACATGATCGGCACGGAGCCCTGACCTCAACACCATCGAACACCTTTGGGATGAACTGGTATAGAGATTGTGAGCTGGACCTTCGCGTCCAACACCAGTGCCTCAACTCGGAAATGCTCTACGGGATGAAAGGCCTAAAATTCCCAAAGCAAACCTCTAGTCTTCTGTGAATAATTTCCACACAATTTTGGAGGTTACTGGTATTATAGCTGCAAGTGGGGGGGCAACTACATATTAATGTCTCTGTATTTAGAATGCAATGTCATCAAAGTCCCTGTTGGTGTGATGATCAGGTGCATACTCACAAACTTTATTTTGGTAGCAGCAAAATTTGCTATAGTTAGGAAATGTAGAACAACAACCATACCGCTTATAACTGAGATGATTGAGGAACTTAATTCCACCAGGGACATAGAAGAAATGTTACATAGAAGCTCTTACGCATTGGCACATATGAGAAAGCCTGCAGTAGGTGGAAAAAATGTTTCAATATAACATAGGAGAAATGTTAACAAATAATGGTAAAACTGGAGAAAATGGAGAGCATCTGTGTACTAGAGAGAGTTCTGGAATATGTATTCTGATTCCTTGTTTCCTATGTGGGTGTTATATGTGTATGAGGGAAGTTTATTGTATGACTGTTTAACTTGATTATTTTTTTTGTACATGTGTATCCTTTGCGCTTTAGAAAATTAAACAAGAGAGTTTAAAAATAAATACTATAAAAAATAAAAATAATAAAAAAAATCTGATTACTTGTAAATTATAAGTTTAGGCAACTGACATTGATTGGTGAGACTGATCAATAATTAGTGTTTGAAAGTGATCAGTTAGTAATAGTTAATTATGTTTATTATTTTCCCTATTTTGGAGGACCCCTCTTTATCTCTATTACATCTGTCTCTGATGAGAGGGGGAAGGGCCATCAAGTGGCTGTCAAAATGATCAGATCATTCCTATTGGTCAAGAGTGATCTAATTAATAATCAGGCTACACTTGATTGGCTCTGCAGCAGTTTGACTTCCAAATCAGTGCTGTTGAAATTATTTTTCCCTTCGCTTTTAATGCTGGTGCTCCATATGGCCACAGCGTTGACTGTGATTAACCCCTAAACCATAAACCCCTAACATGCATTGATTGTGTAAATGCTGCAGATTTAGCGAGTGAAGAATGGAATGATCGTGCAGTAGGGAAGGGTCAGGGTCGGTCACAAGAAAGTTAAGGCTTTGTCCTTGAAGCTGCCTTTGGCATCTGGGATACATTCGGGGGTAAACCAGAAATTATGGGGTTAAGCCTTAATGATTGCTCCCCCAGGTTGAGGGCTCTGTCATGGTCACCACTCAGGAATATTGTCCAGTGACCAGGTCATTGGTCCTTTTGGGACAACGTTCCTGGTACATCATTGGTCATAAATTTTGTGTTTCAGATGAGGGCACCCATGCCTCATTCCACCCACAGCCCCTTGACTGAAACAAAATTTAAAGTTGCAGACACAGATATATATTTTATTCATAAACTTTGAAGCAAAAAGGAACCATTCACCTATCTAGTCTGCCCGTTGTGTCCTACTTCACAGACTCAGTCCTTGGTCTCGTCTAAGATTCAGGATAGCAATATGTCTCATAGGTATTTAAATCCCATTACCTTGTTAACCTCTTCCCCCTTCTACTGGAACTTTATTCCACTTATCTACCACCCTACCCAGTAAAAAATCCTTACATTAGTAGTAGAAGCTAATACAGTGAGGGAACATAAATTGGACAGGTATACGGCTCCTGAATCTAAGACAAGACGAAAGACTGATTAAGGTTTAAGTCTTTATATCAGGAAAATGGGCAGACTAGACGGGCCACACAGTTCTTATCTGCTATCAAATTCTATGTGTCTACCCTGTGATCCGGTGTTTACTGCCCCTTACTGTTTTTTTTTTATTTGTCGTTCTATGTAAAATATGTTAAATATTTTAAATATAGAAAAAAAAATTTAATTTCAGGTGAATAACAAGAAAGGGTAAGTTTAATGCCACATTCATGAAGACAGAAATTTAAAAAACAACATATTGGAAAATAAGCCATATATTTTTAAAGAGATTAAAAAAGGGTTTTGTTGAGTATTTATTAAGATAAAATTACTTTGGATTTGGTATAGTTCTAAACTAGCAACGTCTGCCAGTTATCTAAAAAAAGTGAATGGAAAACGTCACGTCTCTTACATCTCTCGCTCGCTGCGCTGGGAAGAGTTTGTCACAGAGAAGGGATCGGTGACGCAGAACAATGTCATTTGTATGTCCCCTGTATTTACATATTTCAGTATCTCAGCTGTCACTGTATATAAGGTTCCTTGTACAGGAGAAATCTTATACCCTGTATATGATAATCCACAGACATGAAGATGGTCACTCAGAGCTTTCTCCTGTGGGGGCTTCTGCTTTATATTCAGGGTAAGGATATATACTTATTACAGGATTGTATATAAAATATCTATATAATAATTTGTTTCCTTAAAAATATATATAATTGTTATTATATTTGAGCTCATTGCTAGAGATCAAGAAATATTATTATTTTTCTAACCCCCAGGATCCTGTGGACAGATTGTGATGACTCAGACACCAGACTCTGTCTCTGTGTCACCAGGAGAACGCGTCACCATGACATGTAAAGCCAGTAGTAATGTATACAGTGCTGTAGCCTGGTACCAACAGAAACCAGGTCAACCCCCAAAGCCCCTGATCTATGGTGCCAGCAGCAGATACACCGGGACCCCAGAGCGGTTCAGCGGCAGCGGGTCGGGAACTGATTTCACTTTAACCATCAGCGGCGCACAAGCAGAAGATGCAGCAGATTATTACTGTCAGCAGTATCAGAGCTACCCTCTCACAGTGATACAGAGCCGTACAAAAACCTTCCTCTTCCATCTCTATTATATCATACAGAACAGAAACCGCTGATAAAAATATTCTAAAGCTCAGCGCAGGTGTTTAGCCCCAAATCACTAACACAGAATGTATATGCAAAGTCTGCAGTACTGTTACACAGCTTTTCCAAATCACAAAGCTACAGATAATCAACGTTTAACAAAACAGTGCAAATAACCAAAAACATTTTTTAGAGAATATTGTGAAGTCACTATAAGTGTATCCCTCACACTAATAATAGTGAGAGCTGCCAACTAAAGGTCAAACTCCACAAGTTGACCAAATTAAAGTGAATAAAAAGGAAAATATATAAAATAAAAAATGAAATATGATGCTTCCCAAGATAATCGATGTAACTATAAATCTGAAAAGAAAAGCTGAGAATCCGTAATCTCTGGAATCACCACACCTGGGAACTTCTGGGCTCTGGTTACCCGGAGCCTACCCTTGCGGGACGAGGACAGCACCGCCCACTGACATCAGCAGGACCGCCCAC
Source organism: Spea multiplicata (assembly GCA_009364415.1). NCBI lineage: Eukaryota > Metazoa > Chordata > Amphibia > Anura > Pelobatidae > Spea > Spea multiplicata. The sequence continues at coordinate 11,839 of VKOC01025748.1, forward strand.
CAACATCAGTGGGCGGTCCTGCTGATGTCAGTGGGCGGTGCCACTGAAGTCAGGGGCGTTTTCAGTTGATGTCGGAAGCATATATTTTTTTTGTTATACATATTTCTAATGCTAGTTATAAGGGATGTATATTGAAGATGAAACACATATGGATGCAAGATATGTGACAGCTTGCAAGGCAGTGTGGAGACTTTGGAGTTACTTTGAGGAACATGCTGAGAAATCACAACAAATTATATTATAAACACCTCTCTTTGAACAACTCTGAACATAAGCCTTTTGAGCAATAAACAAAAGACCACATAAACCCAATCGCAGACTCATAACATATTTGGTTCTGATTGCCACCAAAGCTATAAATACATTTAGTGTTGAACAGAAAAAAAGAGCAGCACCAGTGGCATATCTGAGAGGCAGAGTGGCATATAAGGAGATATAAGGCCTATCTGGGGGGCAGAATTGCAAGCCCGGGATCAGATGTGCATAACTGGGGGGGCAGGTTGAAAAATAAAAGGAAATAAAAACAGAAAATACATTTCGCATTAAATATGAAGCATAGTTTAATTTTGAATTAATATTTACCAGTAAAGCTTTTTCTTTTTTTTCAAAATTAATATTCAAACTTTGGGGGGTCGTCATATAATCGAGTAAATCCGGTTAGACATGTAATTAAAAAAAACTTTTACATAAAAAGGAGGTTTTCTTCATTTCTGTTCCTCTGCCTTTCTTATATTATATGTATAGTTCATAACATAATTGGATCCTCAGATGTAAAAATAAGAAAAAATATACATAGAAAATATTTGTAATGCACCAAATATCATAAAGAAACTAAAACTGTTATGCTGGAGTCTTCGGCTTTCTTAAATCTACCTCTACAACCTGCCTGTGACCTCAACCCTTTTAGCATCGTGATATGAGCCACTGTTCAAGCTCAAGATCCTCCAAGAGCAGCAGGTCGCTTTATTCTAACAGGCTTCACCAAATGAATGGCTTTTAAAGGGCAAGAATGGCATGCCTGTCATAGTCATTGTCCACCCATATAGAAATCCTACATATCATACAACTCCTAGAAATGTTACAACAGGTAACCTAACGTGTTTGGGACTATAACACAATTAGCTACAGTATTAACCCTGCCAGTAAAATACTGCACATACAGAACATACAAAAAATATAAATGCTGAAGCGGACATCCCAAGACATTTAGGACAATACTCAGTTTCCATCTTTGTGGGAACAGTTTGGGGAAGACCCTTTTCTACTCCAGCGTGACTGCACCCCAGCGCACAAACCCAGGGCCATAAAGACATGGTTGGATGAGTCTGGCCCCTCCCCAGGGCGTCAGTTTAGGAGGTGATCAACAATGCCGAGGAATTCAGTGACAAATTGCCACCCCAGAACGCGCAAGATGGCGTCTCTCCAGACCCTCCAGAAGTCTCTTCTTGTAGGTTGAATACAGGTACTGCATTCAGCCGTGCAAGTCAATGCCCAGAGTAAAAGATTTTTCTAATAAAAGTGAGAAACTGTTTTTTTATTTTTCATCATATTTTTTTATAGAAAATTAGATGATTTGATCCAAAAAATTGTATCTGAAAAAAGCCCTTCTTGTCCTGAACAATATATATATAACTTGTGTGGGTTCACTAATCACTAACACAGAATGTATATGCAAAGTCTGCAGTACTGTTACACAGCTTTTCAAATCACAAAGCTACAGATAATCAACGTTAAACAAAACAGGTGCAAATAAGCGCAAAATATTTAATAAATAAATAATAATAATTAATAGAATATTGTGAAGTCACTATAAGTGTATCCCTCACACTAATAAAAGTGAGTGCTGCCAACTAAAGGTCAAATTCCACAAGTTGACCAAATAGAAGTGAATAAAAAAGAAAATAAGTGGCGCACATAAAAAAATAAAAAAATGAAATATGATGCTTCCCAGGATTATCAATGTAACTATAAATCTGAAGAGAAAAGCTGAGAATCCTGAATCTCTGGAATCACCGCACCTGGGAACATCTGGGTTCTGGCTACGTGGAGCCTACCCTTGAGGGACGAGGACAGCACCGCCCACGGAAGTCGGGGGCATTTACGTTGACGTTGGGGGCATATATATTTTTAAGTTGTGCATATTTATAATGATAGTTATAAGGGATGTATATTGAAGATGAAACACATATGGATGCAAGGTAAGTTACAGCTTGCAAGGCAGTGTGGAGACTTTTTAAAATGTAACAAGATCTTATGTCATTATAAGACTGGCTATCCACATCCAGTAGTTGGTTTTCTTTGAGGAACATGCTGAGAAATCACAACAAATCATATTTTAAATACCCCTCTGTAACTGAAAATAAGCATTTTGGGCATTGAACAAAAGATGTGCTAAACCCATTAACACCATGACCAAAAAAAACCAATCGCAGACTCATAACACATAACAGATCATATAAAATTTGGTTCTGATTGCCACCAAAGCTATAAATACATGTAGTGTTAAACACAAAAAAGCAGCACCAAACAAATTACCATATTTGCTCGAATATAAGACAAGGTTTTTTCCAAAGCAAATGCTCTAAAATTATCCCTCATCTTATATTTGAGGTTGTCTTATAAGCGGACCTCAAATTGAGGTCTGACTTTAACACTAAGATGCAGATCCCCCTCCTCTCTGGCAATCTCTGCTGGTGCCGACACTTCCGCCGGGGCTTCTATGACAGAGTGCCGGCGTGACATGACCTGTGCTCCATCATAGAAGCCCCAGTGGAAGTGCCGGCAGAAGCGGAGGTTGCATGCATGCATCGCACAGACATCCACTGGCTGCCCCCACTAGACATCAGGGAGTCTGAAGCATGGGGGATGCATTGGTAAGTCTGGGGGGGATAAGGCATTTCTGGGGGCAGAGTGGCATATCAGGGAGGGAGAGGCATATAGGGGGATATAAGGCTTATCTGGTGGCGCAGTGGCATATAGGGGGCATACGGCTTATCTGGGAGGCAGCGTTGCATATCTGAGGAGATATAAAGCTTAGCTGGGGGCCAGAGTGGCAAGCCTGGGAGCAGATGTGCATAACTGGGGGGCAGGTTGGCAAAGAAAATATATAAACTGATGGCAAAATTTGCAATGTGCGTCTCTTGAAGTGGATACTAATTATTACATTTTCTGATTATTAGTTTTTTTGTACATGTGTATCCTTTGCGCTTTAGAAAATTAAACAGGAGAGTTTAAAAATAAATACTATAAAAAATAAAAATAATAAAAAAATTCAGATTACTTGTAAATTATAAGTTTAGGCAACTGACATTGATTGCTGAGACTGATCAATAATTAGTGTTTGAAAGTGATCAGTTAGTAATAGTTAATTATGTTTATTATTTTCCCTGTTTTGGAGGACCCCTCTTCATCTCTATTACATCTGTCTCTAATGAGAAGGGGAAGGGCCATCAAGTGGCTGTCAAAATGATCAGATCATTCCTATTGGTCAAGAGTGATCTAATTAATAATCAGGCTACACTTAATTGGCTCTGCAGCAGTTTGACTTCCAAGTCAGTGCTATTGAAGATTTTTTTCCCTTCGCTTTTAATGCTGGTGCTCCATATGGCCACAGCGTTGACTGTGATTAACCCATAAACCCCTAACATGCATTGATTGTGTTAATGCTGCAGATTTAGCGAATGAAGAATGGAATGATCATGCAGTAAAGGAGGGTCAGGGTCGGTCACAAGAAAGTTAAGGCTTTGTCCTTGAAGCTGCCTTTGGCATCTGGGATACATTCGGGGGTAAACCAGAAATTATGGGGTTAAGCCTTAATGATTGCTCCCCCAGGTTGAGGTCTCTGTCATGGTTACCACTCAGGAATATTGTCCAGTGACCAGGTCACTGGTCCTTTTGGGACAACTTTCCTGGTACATCATTGGTCATAAATTTTGTGTTTCAGATGAGGGCACCCATGCCTCATTCCACCCACAGCCCCTTGACTGAAACAAAATTTAAAGTTGCAGACACAGATATATATTTTATTCATAAACTTTGAAGCGAAAAGGAGCCATTCACCTATCTAGTCTGCCCGTTGTGTCCTACTTCACAGACTCAGTCCTTGGTCTCGTCTAAGATTCGGGATAGCAATATGTCTCATAGGTATTTAAATCCCATTACCTTGTTAACCTCTTCCCCCTTCTACTGGAACTTTATTCCACTTATCCCAGTAAAAATCCTTACATTAGTAGTAGAAGCTAATACAGTGAGGGAACATAAATTGGACAGGTATATGGCTCCTGAATCTAAGACAAGACGAAAGACTGATTAAGGTTTAAGTCTTTATATCAGGAAAATGGGCAGACTAGACGGGCCACACAGTTCTTATCTGCTATCAAATTCTATGTGTCTACCCTGTGATCCGGTGTTTACTGCCCCTTACTGTTTTTTTTTTATTTGTCGTTCTATGTAAAATATGTTAAATATTTTAAATATAGAAAAAAAAATTTAATTTCAGGTGAATAACAAGAAAGGGTAAGTTTAATGCCACATTCATGAAGACAGAAATTTAAAAAACAACATATTGGAAAATAAGCCATATATTTTTAAAGAGATTAAAAAAGGGTTTTGTTGAGTATTTATTAAGATAAAATTACTTTGGATTTGGTATAGTTCTAAACTAGCAACGTCTGCCAGTTATCTAAAAAAAGTGAATGGAAAACGTCACGTCTCTTACATCTCTCGCTCGCTGCGCTGGGAAGAGTTTGTCACAGAGAAGGGATCGGTGACGCAGAACAATGTCATTTGTATGTCCCCTGTATTTACATATTTCAGTATCTCAGCTGTCTCTGTATATAAGGTTCCTTGTACAGGAGAAATCTTATACCCTGTATATGATAATCCACAGACATGAAGATGGTCACTCCGAGCTTTCTCCTGTGGGGGCTTCTGCTTTATATTCAGGGTAAGGATGTATACTTATTACAGGATTGTATATAAAATAATCTCAAAAATACTTTGTTTCCTTAAAAATGTAAACATTATTATATTTGAGCTGATTGCTAGAGATCAAGAGATATTATTATTTCTTACAACCCTCAGGATCCTGTGGACAGATTGTGATGACTCAGACTCCAGACTCTGTCTCTGTGTCACCAGGAGAACGCGTCACCATGACATGTAAAGCCAGTTCTGGTATTAGCAGCTACCTAAACTGGTACCAACAGAAACCAGGACAACCCCCACAGCCCCTGATCTCTGGTGCCAGCAGCAGATACACCGGGACCCCAGAGCGGTTCAGCGGCAGCGGGCGGGGAACTGATTTCACTTTAACCATCAGCGGAGCGCAAGCAGAAGATGCAGCAGATTATTACTGTCAGCAGGGTTACAGCGACCCTCTCACAGTGATACAGAGCCGTACAAAAACCTTCCTCTTCCATCTCTATTATATCATACAGAATAGAAACCGCTGATAAAAATATTCTAAAGCTCAGCGCAGATGTTTAGCCCCGAATCACTAACACAGAATGTATATGCAAAGTCTGCAGTACTGTTACACAGCTTTTCCAAATCACAAAGCTAC
>VKOC01025751.1:0-11031 GCA_009364415.1 Spea multiplicata
GATACAGGTTGCATTTTTTATTTGTAGTTTGTAGCACGCTTAGGACTTAGGTCTACTCACCAACTTAATAGCAGCCAAGGACAATTGCAGGTGGGAGCTGCTGCTGATCCTGGAATTCTGATACAATCCGTGCTTCGTACACAGCTGAAAAGTTGAAGGGATAACGGCCTTGTGTAACGAGATGGAATGTTTTAATGACCCAAATCGCACTGAAAATACATTTGGGGGGGTCCATTCTCTGACTCCAGACAGATTTGGTGCACGAGGGGTTAAATTGAATGAATGCTCGTTTGGTTCGTTCTCATGGAATGCCAGTTTTAATTCGAGTGAATGTTCTCTGCAGGACGCATTCACCGTGATAAAGCTCCAGCTGTGCGATCGGAGCAGCGCCGCGCACGCTGTCTGCAGGAAGACCGGAGCGCTTCATGGAAACGGTCCCTTAAGCTGCAATTACAAGACGTCTGTCAGCCTGAAGGAGCCGTCAGTTCCCCTCGTCGGAGCGGAAGCCGTTTTTACCAGCCGATACTTCTACGACGCGTTCCAAGAAGCTGCCTACATCCAGCAAGCGCTTCCATGCAACAGCTTAAAGGTCTATCGCGTGGAAGGAGACGGCTCCCCGGCGGGCAGCCTCAGCACGCTGGCGGCGTCCGGAGCGGAGTACGAGGAGGAGATGAGACGGCGGGGGCCAAAGTTTGTGAGTCTCTCTATACTCTACTCTTACACGGACGACGATCATCTGCAGTGAAAGAGTTGTGGTGATAACATTTATTGTGCAGCCAAAGCAACAGGCGAGAAACCGGCGGCAAACAGAACAGCAGCAAACAGGTCTGCAAACCAAGAGCTGGGACAAGAAGCTTGCATTAGTTCTCTAGTTACCCTTTATACCCCCCCCGTGACTCCAATTAACATCCAATGACCACACCCCTATCAAAGCTTTAACGAGCTCCACCCGAGACTGGGATTCCCTTTTCTTACGAGGGCCCAATAAGGATACAGGAGTTTTCATTTTAACATTATGGGGCTCACGCAGCCCACCGCAATTCGGCAGAGCCCTGCTTTATGGCACCGACGTGACCCCCCCTGTTCACATGCCTTACCACCTGCATGCATTCACCTGGGCCGAAGGACCAGCTCCCTCTTCTGTTTTCACCCTTTAAAGATTGAAATAAACTCATTAAAATGATTATTCGGCTGTTTGTCCGCAGTTTGTAGTGAAACATTGTCAGGGGCCGGACCGGCGATTAAAACAAAACATGGAAACAATTGGAGACCAGCCCTAAACTTCATGAGGCCATTTTTGCTGCACATGGTGAGTTCCAGCCCCAGTATTTGTTTTATATAGCGCCATCATATTTAGTAGCGCTGTACACTGGGTAGACAGGGTATAAGTAGTATACAACATAAAAGTTTGACTTAGACAGGTGAGGAGGGCCCACTTGTGTTAATAGGGGGGGGCAAACCCTACATTTTCGAAGTATATTTAACACATTAGTCAAATAAATATATATAGAAAACAGCTTCTAACAGGATTATGGCCCATGAGAGCTCCTGTATACTGCAAAAAAGCATTGAAAAGTATGAAATTAACCATTTACAAGAATGACCAAACTACTGAAAAACTTACTTAAATCAAAGAAATTACTTTCACAGTATTAGCTAACAAACAGGCAAATAAACGAGTTAAATAAAAGATCTGTGCTTCTGGGGGGTAGATCTAGAAGGCTGTATTCATTTCAAAATCACAGAATTCACAAACCTTTGCCGCTCAAGACCAGACCAACACGCAGCACCAAGAAACACCAAGTTCTGGCTAGAAGGCTGGAAAAACGCCCGGGTTAAATAGACTTTTGATTGAGGAAATGATGTACAGGTGTGAGTCAGGAGCAGGCAGACATCTTATGTCCATGGAAAGGTAAATAGTACCAAATATATGTAGATATAGCTACATGGCAAAACAGCAAAAAGTCTAGTTGTCTTGTGGCGTAATGGTGATTCTATTCCTGGTAAATATATATTATTACGTTGGAGTGTGTGTTTGAGGTCAGGAATCATGGAAAGTTTAAAGGGTCGATAAGACATCTGACTTTTATGCCGCTATGTAAAAATATTTGCTCTAAAAAATACTTTTGTGAGCGGCGTGAGAGATACTTGTTCTTTGTTCCTACAGTAAGAATGAATGGAACTGCACACCTTGCCTATTATTTCCAGACTTTGTTACTTGTGGGGTCACTCAGGAGTCAGTATTGGGACCCATATTTAATATGACTGCAATGGCAACTGACTTAAGTAAATGGTCATGATTGTTGCAGCAGTAGTTTCATTTTGATAAATGTAAAGTAATGCACTTGGGATGTAGAAATAGTGAGGCAAAATCTAGCATTGGGAATGCTGTTCTGCCAGTGACAGCAGACGAGAGGGATTTAGAGTAATAATTACTGATGACTTAAAGGTAAGCAGACAATGCAGTAAAGCGTTGGAAAAAGCAAGCAGGGTGCTGGGTTGTATAACAAGAGGCGTTGGTAGCCGGAAGAGTTTCTGCCTTGTATTGTAAATGATAAATCATCCAAAATGTTATACAAGGAAACATGCTTCTCTAATTATATATTTTGTGCTGTTTCAATATCATAAGCATCCTGCCATCGTGTATTATTCACCATACATCAATGGGCCCATCAGGAAATACTACTTTACAGAAGGGGTAGTGGATGCATGGAATCGCGTTACAGCAGAAGTTAAGGAAAGGATTCAGAGGTTGGGCAGAGGATGGGCCAAATGGTTCTTATCTGCCGTCACTTTCTATGTTTCTATGTTTCTATGTTTAACACAGGCAGAAGGGACCCTTGTGCTCTCTCGGAAACTTTACTAAAAGAGCCAGTCGACATTGGGTGCTCATTGACTCTTACGATTAGGTCCCTCAACATCAACATCCCTCACATCACAGTGTAACAAAAATACACATCCTGACTGTAAGCAATCCCTACCATCCATTATATTTCCATAATATGAACTTTACTTCCTAATCACAAAGTCACCTGGCTTTTTGCAATCCATTTATTAAATGCAAGTTTTTTTGTAATATAAATAAAAGGACATATCTCTTACTAATAAAGCTTTGCAATGCACTTGGATTAGAACCAGCAGCCCTTTGGATGGTAGGTTGATATCTTTCCATTACACCACACGGTAATCAAACAATCATTTGTGTTTCACATTTATATACTGCCTCCGTGAGTCAGGCACAGGCAGGCATTATATATCCACGGGGAAAGGGATCATTCATAAGAATCTTGTGGCGCGATGGATTAGTGGGCTGGCTATGATGCTGAAGGTTGTTGGTTCGATTCTTCATGGTTGTGTTTGAAAAACCAGCCGTGTAAATATATAAATAGCTCTACGCAACAATTATTTTTTTTCCCCAGCACAAAATATTTTTAGGTAGCGGCATAAAAACAGGTGCCTTATCTCGTGATTCATTTCCCATGAGTCCTGACATACACAAACACGCCGGAACAAACAGATACATACTCATACACAACCACACCGACTCACGCACTCACCTAACCTAATGCCGACCCCACCACCACGGACACCACGACTGTTAGGGCTCATGGGAATTGAACCAGCAACCTTTTGTACGGCGCATAAGACACCTGAGCCACCCGCGTGGCCAACAATTTCAGCTTTCCGTAGTCCTCTTATACTCACATGCACTCGCTCCAAAACTTATATAGATTTACATAAGTCAAGCCGCGGGAACGAACCGGTAACCTTCCGTATCGGAGGATATCCACCTAACCTTTACGCCACCAGGTAGATGGAAACTCCGACCCCCCACAGATATATTATACTCACCTGCCCCCAACGCACATCTACTCAGGGCTTTATAAGCCAAATGGGGATATAAAGCGCATAAGGACGTTGTGGTTCGGTGTGATGCAAAAAATAAGATTCCTGGTTCCATACCTAAGGGTTCTTGTACGTTGTGGTTGTGCGAATGAACGCAGCCGCTCTTACATATACGCCGCTCACAAACGTATTTTATCTTATATTTCTAGAGCAAATATTTTTACATAGCAGCATAAAAGCCAGGGGTCTTATCGACTGTTTTATACTTTCCATGATTCCTGACTTACACAGCCACTCACACTCACATACACTCACACTCCAACACCGCAATGATTATTTGAGCTGTCCCTGAACTGCAGGGAGAAATGTAAAAGAGAGGTGCAGCTTAGTGAATGAGGGGACAAAGGGATGATTACGGGGGAGAGGACCTCCCAAAGTTACAGTCCGGCCAGAACGATGGAGACTGCATTAACTCTCACAGTCTTCACCCAGACAGTGTGGCGAATATTTTATTTTGAGTTGTGGGAGCAGAGGGAGTGAGTGCACGCTACGGAGCGTGGAAGGCCCAAGTTTTGTTACAAACATTGCCCCGTTACCAGTGTTTAATATATTACTGTACTTGTTTGCACATAAATAATCTCTCATTAAAACTATCGGTGGTTGTTTGTTACAAGATGTTTTCCTTACTTTTTGTTTTGTGGAGCAGCAGAGCCAAAGTAATCGTCTGCACGGGGAGCCGGAACATTCTAAGCTTTTTAACCTTCAAACAGGGGCGGAGCCAAACTGTGATTGGCATCAGCTGTCATTCAATTAACACCTGCAGGTTTGCCTTAAAGTCACACAACAGGTTGGAAGATAAACGCGCCCTCATTGAGTTGCCATGACTCAAATTCAATAGTTTGATGTTATTCTCCTTGTCTCCACTACCATAATGGTGACAATGTAACCATATATAGTTGGGGTTAACTGCACCATTCCAGATTTTAAGGGTCGTTTTATGTTATGTGCACAAGGCGGCGCTATATGTTCACTTTATAGCCTGGTGAAGCCTGTGCACATTCTAAGTGCCAACTATGACATTTTTCTATTATTTTTTTAAAAGAAATAATGGCTCATACAATTTCCAATGAGCAGAATTATTTGTAGATATTTAGTTTAAAAGAAAGGATGCTTTTACCTACCAAGGGAGCTGAAGGTGGCACAATTACATATGATTAATATGCTGAACGTATCTCCCTCCGCCACTATTTAAAGGGCTGCCGGAAATAACTTTTGTTCTACTGTGTAATACATGTGGATACCCAAAAGGGATGACGAGGAAACCTTCAGCACCCAGGATCCTTATTCCTAATTCCCCAATGTAAAACAACAAAGATTTCAAGTGTCCTTTAGTCTCTTAGTATCAACAAAATACTCTCTGGTACTCTCTGTTTAATAAAGAGAGAGCCGGAAGGAGAACTGCATTTCACTGTTTATTAGGAAGGGTCCAATCCTGAGAGTTTCCTCCAACAAGAAAGGTTGAGCTGGCCCTGTATAATGTATAACTCAATAGGCGAGGAGACTTTGGAGAAATCTCATAGATTTAACTATACATTATACAGACAGGATCTTCCTGCAGCAAAAGCTCACCAGGGATGAGCATTTATAGTGTATTAAAATCTATTACAAAGTCACCCAGTATTCAATATGAATATATATTGCCCTCAGCACAGAAATCCTAAAGGCAGCTCTGTGCCGCCAAATACCTGCAGCCCACAGCATCAAACAACAGATAAGTAGCTTAGCAGAACATATTTTGTGTACATGCGTGTGTACTTGCAACAGGCTATACAATTATATCGCCACCTTGTGGACATAATATAAAACGACCCTTTAAGGCAAACCTGCAGGTGTTAATTGAATACATTTGAATTTGGGGGTGGAGTTGGGGGTAGATTATATAAGTGGCTGTTTTGCTGAGCTCAGTTTACTTGGTTGCTTGTCTGTGCGCTGCTGGGCTTTAGCTGTCTGTCTCTTTCTGGCTTTTTGGTTTTATTTTCTGGCTTTGCTGCCCCCCCACCCCTGCTGTCTTTTGCAGGTTGGTGAGTTGACCGGGACATGGAGTAGCTGCTCGCCAGCGTGCAGAAGACTGCGTTGGAGCGTGGATCTGCGTGGCTGAGGGAGCAGCTGGGATCTGCGCTGGAGCTGGTTTGAGGGTCTGGAAGGACTCGTCCGCCGTGTTGGTTGAGCTCTGGAGAGGAGGAGAGGCCCGACGGCTGGGATTTGGAGTGGCGGAAGCGGCGTCCGCGGCGGACAGCGGCTTCCAGACGGCAGGTGACGGGGGGATGTTCTGGAGGTGGTGGAGACACCGGCCGGACCCCGGGCAGGGAGCCAGATCGCTCCCAAGACTGAGGATTCAGCATCCGGTGCTGCAGGTGGAGCAGTAGTGCTAGGCCTCCGGGGCCTAGCAGAGGCCTGGATCAGGTGTCGGTGTAGCAGAGTCCCTGGATCTGGAGGCAGGGAGGATGAGGAGCTGGATGGACGGCCGGATGCAGCCTGCATTGTGGTCTGCACATGCTGGGAGGAGTGGATCAGGGGTGGCCTTGTATGTACCTGGGGCAGCAAGGGGTGCTGGGCGGTACGCTGCTGTTGTAGGGGGAGGTGGGTGGGTCTGTTTCCCCTGTGGGTAGTGCGTTTGGGCCTTGGCAGCTTTGTGGTGTGTCTTGTTGTTCTGCTGATTTAGTGGGGGCCAGGGGTGCTAGGCTAGCGGGTGGTTCTCCCGGGTCTGTGCGGTCTGGTGGGGTGTTGGAGGCTGAGGTTCTCCTTCACTCTCGTCGGGTGGGTGGCGCATCTGGGCCTTCTCGACGGGTTAGGTGTTCTCGTTCCCCTTCCCGGCATAGTCGGTGGGTGTGTCATTCTTCCCGTGATGGGGGGGTTCATATTGTTCGGTTCGGGATGTTCAGATGGTTCAGGGTTGTTCTCCTGTGCGTCGGGGGAGGGGGGGTCAGCGGCTATCTTGGGACAGGGCTACGGGGGTGCAGGCTCGGGGAGGGGGGTTTTGTTGAGGCGGCGGCTCCACAGGTTCCCTCGACGTCAGCGCAGGATTCTACAGCCCAGCAGTTCAGCGCAGCCAGGGGATCGGTCGGTGAGTGTATTGCAGTTGATTAGCCTGTTGCCTGGTGTGCCGGTGGGTAGTGGGTCAGTTCAGGGTTTGTTGCAGAGGCTTCCGGTTTTGGTGGAGGAGTGCAGACGTGGGAGCCAGTGGCTCTGGTGGCAGATGGTGCTGGCGAGCGTTTGGTGGGTGAGGCAACCCCATAGGTAGGGCAAGATGTAGGGGGTGCAGGGGCGTCTGCTGAGGTTGAGGTCAGCAAGGTTGTGGGTGATAAGGGGTGATTGGCCTGTGCGGTGTCTGATGCAGTGCCAGGTGCAGCGTGGCAGACAGCGTATGTCTCTTTAGCGGGTCCATTGGGGGGTCCGAGGTGAGAATATATGGAAGGGGGAGTATGTGGAGTTTTCTTTACTTCCTCTGGAGGAGTCTTTGGACACGAAAGAAGATGAAAAGAAGGGATAGTAAGGAGAAGTGGAGGAACATTCCAAAAACTTTCGGAAATTGGCTGTGGGCATTTTGTATTTTGGCGAGCTTTATCGGGGAGAAATCCCCTGATAAGTGATCTTTTGTTATGTTGATGGCATGTGGGAGGCCTATAGGGTGTACGGGGGTTGGGCGTGGTGGCGTTATGACAAGCAGTTTCGCCAGGCGGTGAACCCTGGGATGCGGTGGGACCAGATGGACCTCCCACTGTGGTTGAAATTGATGGCGCAGAAGGCTTTGGCCTTTCCTTTGTGGGGGCGCCAGGGGTTCCCATGGAAGTTTCGTTGGCCACACATAAGAAAGGGATCTGCTGGCTAACGTCAACCGTTGCAAGTGCGGTGCCTTGTGCAGGTTTGAGCATGAGTGCTCCGGATGTGGGGGTAGTCAGTCTGTCCAAGTGCTTTAAGCGTGCCGAGGCAGGTGTAGGCTCGGGTCAGTCTGGGTCTAAAGGGGAGAACGCCAGTGAACCGCGACGGGATGCTGCCGTGGCTAAGCCGATACGGTAGGTGACCGGACGTGGCGTTTCTGTGGGACTTTGTAGATTGTTTGGGGTGCTGCAGGGTATTTGTTTTGAGGTGCTTTTGTTTCAGGCGGCTTTTGCTTTGGCCTTTTTTTGGTGCTTTTCGGATGTCGAAATTGGTTAGTCCCACTAAGTCTGTGCAAGGTGGTTTGGCTTTGCGGGATGTCGTGTGCGAGGGTGAATCTGTGGTTATCTGGTTGAGGTCTTTTAAGACGGATGTGTTGGGACAAGGCAAGCCGGTACGGTTGTATGCTTTGCCTGGGGATGTCATTTGCCCTTTGCAGTGCATGCGGCGTTATTGGGGTGTTCGGCCGGCAGGTGGGGTGTCATTCTTGGTTCATTGGGATTTTTCACCAGTATCTCGGTTTCGGTTTTTGCGTCTGATGAGGCTGGGGCTTGGTAACTTGGGTTGGCGTCGGCTGAATTTGGGACGCATTCGTTCCGGATCGGGGCGTCTACGGAGGCGGCACGTTTGGGGTTGGTGGAGTCATCCGGAGAATTGGTCGGTGGGAGTCGGCTTGTTTTCGCATGTTATCAGGCCGTTGCGGTTGGGGAGTTGATTGTGGTTTGTTTGGTTTCTTTCCTTTGCTCGTTATATTTTTTCTGTTTTGCCTTGCAGGGCCTCGTTTCATCGTTTGGATCTTCGGCCACTCTTTTGTGTACTGGGCCAGGCAGAGCCGCAGTTAGGCATAACAGGCTGCAGCTGGGCTTCCCCATGGAAACATTCTTGGTAAAATATCAATTAGTCATTATAGGTGTAAAAGGACTTAGTGATCTGACCTAACCAAACAATTTTTGGCCAGTTGAATTCACATGCTCACAGGAAGGACAGAAGGAGACTTTTTTAAGTGCAAATGTAGCCCGCGAAGCCCACATCAAAGGGCAACTTTGTAAATTGTATATTACATTCTGTACGGTCTGTTTGTAAATAGTGTGTGATAGTTAGTAATGTCTTTTAATTTGTTCAGTCATAGTATTGTACATTGTATAGTGTTAGTATTTTCTTTTGATGTTGTATCCCTAGGATTGTATCTATAGGATTGTAAATTGTATGTTGTGTAATAGTGTTAACATTGTCTTCTGATATTAGTTAACCAATAGTAATGTACTTTTGATCCCACCCTATAAGAACAGCCCGTATGTTCTTAGTTTGGACACAATCTTCCAATCCTTGCTGCAGTTACATAATCTTTACGTACTTCATTCCCAATGTAACCCTGTGTGTTAGCCTTTCATAGGCTTCATTACAGCATTAAACCCTCCATTTTCCTATCAAAGAAGTATTTTCTTGTGATTATTCGAGCTACCTGGATTTAAGTTATTAACCCCTAGACAAAGGTGTCGGCACCTGGAATCCCCTTTTTCCCCAAATATATCCCATTTCCGACAGGGGTTTCTCCCCTCAGTGGTGGTTATCCACGCCGGGGAAAATTATATGGTACATACACATAATTAATATTAACCTAAGGATTGTAAGCTGATTGAAGTGCTGGGGTTCTTTTCTGTGTCCGTACACACACCAAGATAGGCTCTGCCACACTGACACCCTCATCCGAAGGGCTTCCACGGACGGTTTCACTTTGGTATTGATTTATGTGATGGTCGCTGCCCCCCAAAACAGCCTGCCTGTGGCATCTTTGCCCCCACTTACACATCCACATTATCACACACACACACATTCATTCCCTCCTTCAGATATTCAGATGATTCCGAGATGCAATTGGTGTCATGCGAGGGATAGGGCGCCTATGGAGCATAGCCGTGGTACGGTTAATAAGTTAATGGCGTCGGGGTGGCGGGCATCTTGGTATGTCCCTTAAGTGCTATTTGGTTATGGTACCTGGATTACTTGGCAAGCTTGGTGTGTGCATTGTGTTTATTGTATATATTTACATGTTTGTGTCTCGAGTCATTGTCCTTGTTAACGCTCCTATGTTTATTATTTCAGGTTTTGGCGTGACAATGACTCTAATAAATAAAATTGGCTGTGGCCTTTTCTTATCCATATTCAATGGTGTGTGGTGTCATTATTGGGGTTAATAGGGAGTTAAGCCTAGCCTGGAGAATCGAAGCTACAACTACAACTTGAAATAATAGGCAAGGTGTACAGTTCCACCCATTCTTGCTTTCTTTGTTCCTACAGTATCTCTCACGCAGCTTACAAAAGTATTTTGTCTTACATTTTTGGAGCAAAAATTTTTACATAGCGGCATAAAAGTCAGGTGTCTTATCCCTTTAACCACTTCCAGACCAGGACATACCTGGTACTTCCTGGTCGCATGTCACCGTCAGACCGGGATGTACCAGGTACGTCATCCCCAAAAAAACGCCCCCACATACCCCAATCGTGATTGCGGGGGTGCTGCTGCTGTCTGCCCAGGTGTCTGGGAAGACCAGCACAGCCACTCTGAGCCTGCGATCACTCTCCCACAGTGATTCTGTAGGCTGAAAACACAATTGCAAGAAAACCATCGTTTTCAGTTGAAACAGGCAGCTATAGACTGGCAATTGTGTCCCAGCTGCCAGAGGCAACTTCAGGGACAGGGGGAGAGGGTTCTTCGGTCTCCACATGAGTGTGGAGCCCAAACCCTCCCCTGCTGCCTGATCGCTCCATGAGAGAGAGTGCAGCGCTAACTCCTTCAATGCTGCGATGTGACGCAATTGCTTCGTTGCAGGGGTTAACAATTGTCCCCACAAGCTTGTGGGGACTAAATCAGTCAATGCTGTGCTCCAATGGAGCATCAGCATTGAAAGTTAAAAAAATATATATATCAAAAAAAAACAGCACTCACCTGAGTTTAGTAAGTCAGCTGATGATCATCAGATCACTCCTGGCCGATAGGAGTGATCTGATCATTATGGCAGCCCTGGCATGACCCTACCTTAGAAAGAAAGAGGGGCAACTAGTGTAATTGTGGAACAAAAATACACTATTACCTGATCACTTGTCGGTGACATTTTAAGTTACCAATTATTGATAGTCTCCCTGATCAATGTCAGTGGCCTAAACTTGTCACTAACAAGCCTGAAAACTGTTATAATTACCCTAGTTGAACACCTTGACTTATCTACTGTTAAAACATATACTTTTATG
>VKOC01025755.1:0-16327 GCA_009364415.1 Spea multiplicata
CGGCCCTGTGTAAAAGTAGAGTATATGTGGAGGAGACCACTGTGGGTGGAATCTGGGCAACTCATTATGTACTTGTTATATAGTTAAAAAGGGATTTCTAAAGCAGATGTACCCGGTTGCAGATAGGCACAAGTTATTTATATATAAATATAATATTATATATATTTATTTATTTTTGTGTGTGTGTGCGCAGTGTGTACAATGTGCACAGCAACCACTTCCAAAGCAGACTCCTCTGCTATCAAATATACTATGGGCTCTAGAGTTGGATCTTTTGGAGACCTAGCAATGACCCTTGTCCAAACTCTAGTGAAATGAAGAAAATGTCAAAGTTCAACATTGAAAAATGTGCATGCCCAAATGTGGCCCTTTTCCCCCCAAACAGCTAGGCAAACCCATGAACGAGTGGTATCACTGTACCCAAGAGATGTTGCTGAACACATATTGGGATGTTGTTTGACAGTGGCATATAACAGTAGCTGTAAATCCCCACCTGAATTGTGAAATAGCATTTAGGGTGTCATTAGCCGGCTTCACAGATGTTCCAAATAGCACATGGGGCAGAATTACCAGATTTCGAAAAAATGGTTTGTAACTATTGCCCTATAGCCTGCAGAAAAAAAGCCAAAAAAACCCATAAAACTGTTTTTTCATTAGCTTTTTATAGATGAGTTAAAGATTTTTCAAGTAAGTCAGAAAAGTCAATTTTTCTCACCATATTTCTTACTTTTTTTAATAGTAAGTTATATGATATAATCAAAATAGTGACAACTTATTGTGCTGAAACAAACAATATATAACTTGTGTGGGGGTTCAATTACAGCAAAACATGAGTACCACAGAAATGTTTAAACAGCCATTGTCAGGAAGGGGGTTAAAACAATCTTGACTGAATGTTAGAAATCATGTAGCTCACTTTCTATGGTTGATTTTTTAATCACTGTTAGTCATCTGCCTTTTTTTTCATTTTGCTTTAGATGATCATGAAGCGACATTCAAGCCTGTGTGTCTTCTACGTGATCCTGCCTGTCTGCTCCTTGAAAATGCTTAACATTCTGTCTTATTTCATACCCAATGCTTATCATGAAAAGATCAGTAACAAAGTTACAGTACTCCTCGAAACATCTGTTTTGTCTCTCATTCTTAATGACTTTATTCCAGACTCTGCCAATAAATCTCCAGTGGTAGGTAAGAGATGACATCACTATAAACTATTTGCATGTATTTTTATATAAAGAGATTTTTGCAGCCTGTTTACATTTTAGACAGATGCATGAAAGAGGATTTCCAAGCTGCAGCTTTCTGCTTCATATGTGGATTATTGCCACTTGACACTTTAAGCGCTGTATTACTTCCAAAGACAAGACTCTTCTTTAGCATAAAATCTTTCAGATGAGGTCTATAATTCTCCAGTCTACAATAATCCTGAGCTTCAACTTGGGCAGAAAAAAAAGTCAAGGAGATGGTCCAATGCTGGACATTAATATGAACCAAGATGCTCTTCCAAGCAAATGTGTTTATCAAAGATTCAAGGGCCAGTCCACACAGCACTCTGGCCATCACATAACATGCTCAGGGTGTACTTCTGTAGTCCATTGAAATGTTACCCTAAATGCACCCATCTGAGATGAGTGTGTCCACTCCTGCAGAAAGAACCTCAGCCTGGCTTCAGAATCTCTAGACACCAGACTTCTCCTACCCTTCCATTAGAAAAGAGAAAGAAGAAACATTGTTTTTTGACAACGTACACACTAACAAAATCTAAGGGTTGACCTAGCGGCATTTTGATTCAAAAATGATTCTTAAAGTCAATTATTGGTGTCACAAGTTCTGTCACAAAGCAACTTAAACTAGGACATTCAGAGCTTAGGCAGTACCTGCATTACAATAAAACACCCATAGCAGAGCTGACTTTCGAGATGTAATTGGTTAAGTGTTTCTCCATCTGCTGTAGCCATAACAGTATAGATTTTATCATAAATATATCAAGCACATTTATAAGCACACTGTCCCCACTCAATCTCCTGCATATGAATGTACAAACAGCCTTTGCCGCACTCCAGCAGGAAATGTTTGTGGAGTGATCCACTTTAAGAAGGTGGAAGGATTCAATATACTTTTCTCCATCTTCTGCCTCAGCTCATTGTCTCGCACACAGGGAATAGTGACTTGAGACTTGTGACTTGAGTCGCTTAGAAACCACACTGGGTACAGTCTAAAACTTTGCAACTGTCATCCACTGAGGAAAATAGATGTTTCATCCTCTTAAGAATAGTCAACTTATTTTTCAGCAACTTCCATTATTTAGATTGATTCTGGACAAGATTTGTGCATAGAAAAAGTCTGTAGGGACAATCCGGAACATGATTTTTGAAACTACCTGCACACCCAGGAATTGGTATTAGCCACAGTTTTTTTAGACCTTTTTAAAGACAGCTCAGATGAGGGACAGCCGGGGCCGCCCCCCCCCGGTACGCTACAGGTGTGACGGCCGTATTCAATCCTGCTCGCAGCCGCTTAGTTTTGAACTTTGCGGCTGCTTTGAATGCTCGTCTGCCGTTCGTCCGGCCGGCCCACCGCCCCTATATATCCATGCAATGGGTGTGGCTGAAACACACTCAATAATTAGTGTGTAAGCATGTGTATGTGTGTTTACATAAGTTTGAATGCCAGAATATATGTTGGAGGGGGCAAAGAAGGCACAGAACAGCTGTTTGGGGGCACTTACAAGCTGGGTTCTAAGATGGCACAGGCAGGCTTTTTGGGTGTTAGGATGGCAACAATTAGCTGTTTGAGGCAGAGGTGGGACTGTGGAACATGCTGCTAGGTGAAGTTGGGGGACCCCGGGACAATTTTTGCAATAGTACCCTGTAGTTTCTACACCTACCTACTACCTACATGGTTATTCACAGTTGTTATATAGCGTATTTGCTCGGGGACCTGGATCCTCCTCTCCGGCAGCCGGTGGACATCTGCACGATGCACACAGAAACATCCGCTGCTGTCTGCACATCTGCCGGGGCCTCTATGATGGAGCTCCTGCGTGACATGACCTTCCGGCGCTCCATCGTAGAAGCCCTGCCGGAAGCACCAGCCAGCAGCAGTGGAGATGGCACAGACGTTCACTGGCTGCCAGAGAAGAGAATCCCCCGCAGCACTGGAGGGGATATGGATCCTCCTCTCTGGCAGCTGGGGAACATATGTGCGATGCGCCCAGACAACCCTGCTGCTAAAGGACACTTCCGCCGGGGCTTCTATGACGGCTGCCTCCACTTGACACCAGGGTCTGGAGCATGGAGAACAAGTCTAGGGATGCATGAGTAAGTCATATAGGGCATATAGGGGTATAAGGCATATCAGGGGCAGATTGGCAAATAGGGAGATAAGGCATTTGTGGGGACAGAGTGGTAATTAGGGGGTATAAGGCATATCAGTGTCCACCCTGCCCCCCTCTACTTTATGATATAGGGGGTATAAGGCATATCGGGGGGCAGAGTGGAATATAGGCAGGTATAAGGCATAGCTGGGGAGCATAGAGTGGCATATAGAAGGGATAAAAGGCATTTCTGTGGGGGCAGAGTGGCAAGCCATGGGGCAGATGTGCATAACTGGGGGGCAGGTTGGCAAATAAAGGAAATAAAAACAAAAAATGCATTTTTCTCAATCATTAAAATTAATATACATACATTTTGGGAGGCTGTCTTATAATCAAGCAAAAGCAGTATTTGAATGCATTGATCCAATGAGAGATCTGACTGATATTCTGGGGTCAAGAAGGATTTTTTCCCCTGGTTTGTTGCAAAATTGGAAAGAGTCACATACTGAGGTTTTTTGCCTTCTTTTGGAACAACAGCAATTATCAGATATGGGAAAGGCTGAACTTGATGGACACATGTCTTTTTTAGCCTATATAAATATGTATATGTTTATGGCAATTTCTTTTTACCTAATGAAGTTTTTCCTTCATATTTTAGAGTGTCCCTCTGACTTATTAGTAGTCTGATAAGGAATGTATAACAGAGCTATTTACACAACCATGGCAAATATGCAGCTGTCTAAAACATTCTGTGGAAACTTAAATTGCTTTAAAGCTGAAAAATACGAGTTTTTAATGTTTAATTTCTTGTACCTGTCTCCAATACAGTGATTTTCTTTGCTGGAACATTTATTTCAATGGTATTAGAGATTCTCGAACTTATGTTGATATTATATATCGGAGGTAAAATTCACCCTAAAGAACACTCACTGGACAAACTTGACCTTCTCCAAAAAGGTACTATTACTCAAATATATTATTTTCTTGCTGTGTTTCATTAAAGCTTTCGGAAGGGAAAGTGGAGAGGGGATTATTAGGAAAGGAATGTGCATTTGAAAAGGTAAATAGCATTTATAATAAGACAAATATTAAATAATAAGACTTGCTTGTACATTTGCCAAAGTAGTCCAAATGAGGTTGAGTTGATATCTTGCAAGGGGCCTCTCTTAAGATGATGGCTAGCAAATGGCTTGTGGTGTTTAAGGAAAGCTTTGATATCTTGCAAGGGGCCTCTCTTTAGATAATGTTTAATGAAACATACAAGTATATAGATGGAATGCATCTAGCACCCAGGGTCTCTCATACTCTATACCCCCTCAAATGTTTCCAATTAGCAGCTTTAAGAACCTGTAAATTACAGGCTGCTGAAAGTGTGAGGCAGAAAGTAGATTGATTTCTGGAGAGCCAAAGCAGTGTAACACAACTGAACAATGCTTGAGAAAGGTTTGTTAAACCCAGGGCTGGACTGGCCTGGTAGGCTATCTCAACTGGGGTGGGCCGTTATTTTAGGAGTGGCCGCGACCATATGAGAGATCTGCGCCGATTGAAATATATGATCCGATCTGAGACACAAAGCCTGTGTGTATGCCATTCATCGCTAGATCCATCGTATTAGGATATTTATTAAAAATATTTCATACAATATATATTATACATTTTGTCGATGCCCACAACAAATCTCACAACAAATGGTCCCTTTCTTGCTTCTATTATTTACCTTATCCCTGGTTCCTGTCATGGTCCTTGCTGACCTTGGATGATACCTAAAAGATGGGGCAGGGATGGGAATGGAAGCTATTTTGGGTCTAGCCTGCAAACTCAGCACAGGAGCACTTTTCAAAATTTAAAAACAAGGGGGAAAAAATGGAGTAACAAAAAAAAAAATTCTCCAGCGATGTCCTGGTGTGTGTGTGTTTGGGAGTGGTTGTGGGAGAGCATGTCCTGGTGTGTGTCTGGGTGTCAGTGTGGCAGAGCCTGTTCTGGTGTGGGTGTGTGTGTTTGGGTGTCGGTGAGGCAGAGTCCTTCACAGGGTGTGTGTGTTTGGGTGTCAGACTTGATTGTTTTTTTTAGTGTACTGATGTACTCCCAAGTCCACCACATAAGATTCTAACTTGTATTATCTGCCTCACACTGATGTCATCTGTATCCAGTATACAAGGCTGCTGAGGAGTTATGATTCTATTTTATTTATTTTCTTTGTTTTTAGTAATTTATTTTTAAAAAATCCCATACATCATAATATTATTCAGCATTATCCAGACTAGACCGGTGCTTTCCCAGTTCACCCCAAACCAAAACACGTTGTCATGGGCCATAGTGGTATTACCGTTTATCTTGTTTATGAGTTATGTGTTCTTCAAATAATGGTACCTTGAAATATAGGGAAGGTATTCAAGTATTTTCAGGACTTTATTTAATTTCCAGTCCAGCCCTGGTTAAACTTGTGATAATTTGAAGCAGTACAGAAATCTGCTTTGTATAAAGATAGCACACAGTACTGAGCAAGGTTTTTGTAGATTTATTTTAATTTTGTTTCGTTTTGGAAAATACCACCTACTCATTTTGACTTCTGAAAATACACCTGCACAATTCTCTTAACAACTGTGGCATGAATGTTGTACCCTAGAGCAGTGCTTCTCAACACCTAACAGTCAGGCACCTCACGGAAAAAGCAGTCACTTAACGACCAGTTACATGCCTGGCACGCCGTGGTATCAAACAAGCTTAGAAAGCAATCTACAATTGATTTCTTCGCTTAAATTTCTTCGATGTTGAGGCATTCAGCAACACCGAGATCTGCATCAACGTCCTCATGTGGCCCCTTCTCAAGGTGTCACCGCCTAAGAGTTTAGGAGGCAATCAAAGATCGCCTCCTCAGCGGTGTCGCTGAAATGCCTCAAAAGTGGGGCATTCGGCGACACTGAACACCCCAGGACTCCATGTGACCACTCTGATCAGCGATCACAAGCACTACAGTGATAGATTTTGCCTCTCACAAGATGCGTTAAATAAAGTAGTCAGTGGAGCCTAACTTTATAATCACAATGTGATCAGTAAAATATAATATATATATAAATGTGGTAACATTTAAAAATAATTATGCAGTGATGTCACCATTAAGGGTACCATCAAGTTCCGTGCATGAGTAGTATCGCTGTACACAAGAGACGTTGCTGAACACATATTGGGGTGTTATTTGACAGTGACATATACTGGGAGCTGTCGATTCATACCTGAAGTACAATGTATGTGGGGAACAAAAACACACAAAAAATACCACCTAAAATTGTGACAGAGGCTGGTGATAGAATCTTGTGCATGGAAAAGGTTAAAATACCAGCATTTGAAATAACCTGTGGTGTCTATATGGTTTGATGGGGTAAATTGAATTAGCCGGCTTACAAAATGGCCCACTTCGGACATGGTAGCAGAAAGAACCATATGTTAAAGTTCAATTTTGCCTTCAAAACAACCCGACAAACCCATGCCTTGTTGCTATCATTGTACTCAGGAAATGTTGCTGAGCACATATTGGGATAATGCGTGGCAGTGATTATTATAAAATTTACAATAAAAAAACCCCCCACAAAATAAATTACTACCACTAAGTGTGAAAAATGGTGGTAGTAGAATTAGTGCACGGTATGGGTTAAAATACCAGCATTTAAAATACCTTGGGGCTTCTAGCTTTTAAAAATATATGGTTTGAGGAGGTAACTTGCATTGGCCGGCTTCCAAATGGTACATGGGGAGGAATGACCAGATTTGGAAAGAAAATGTTTTTGAAATAACTTGTAAGGGGCTTGCCCTATTACTTCCAATAAAACAAAATCATTGGTTATTTCTAAACTCAGGACAAATAGTAGTCATTTATTTTGCAGGTTTTTTCATTAGCTTTTGTAGGAGAGTAAATGAGTTTTTAAATAAGTGTTTTTTTTTTAAATTTTTGATAGGAAGTTAGACTATATGATCAAAAAAATTGGTATTTAAAAGACAGCCTGGTTCTTAACAGGGTAAAAAAATTAATACCTTAGGCACACCTAAGTAATACCTAAATCCTGGACTATTAGGTGTGCCTTGAGGAGCACTACCCTAGAAGGCCATGATTTCTACCTGTCCAGTCTGCCTATGGTTTACCACTTTGTGTACACACAATTATATATATATTAATTATATATATATAGACCAGTGCAAATAATTGTAGTACTATTCAGGAGAAAGAACAAAGGTATTGTAGTGCATTACATACACTTATACGACATCAGGAATAATATTCATCTTTTCTGGCAGGGCACAAAACCAGCTCACCTGATGTGAAGTCAGAGTATGAGAATCAAGGAACAGAAGATGGGGTGTGCGGTCTACTACGAAGAATCAACAAAGACACACAACTAGCAAGAGATCAGATTTTTACCCTGAAAAGTACAGAGCAGGTGGAGAAAGATGTTCTTCTGCACAGCCTTGAAAAACTTTTCTTTTACATTCACCTCCTACTGGTCACAATATTTTACGTCACAGTCATCCTAAAATGGACCCTGTAGGCACTTTCTGTAACAGTTTCTCCTAGGTACAGTTACAGTACCAACTGTTCACATTTTGGGATATCAATAATGCTATTGCAATAAAAGGAATAACCCTATATGATATTAGCATTGCGAGACACATGGAGTTACGATTATTACGTTGTTTTCTATTTAATGCATGTTTATCTAGAATATGTATTGCAGTCAGACACTCATTGTTGGTAAACAGCTATATGCATTAGCAAATAAAATGTAATTACCGCAAGACTTCTCCAGATTTGTTATAACTGTGCCTTCTAAGCATATCAGGGAAACCATATTTGAGAAAGACAATTGACTATTAACTATAATTAACTATACAACCTAATTTTGGGGCAGTTAATTTTAACTTGAATGTTAGTCCGTCAACTTATATCAAGTTTATATATTGTAATGATCATCTCCGGATACACCATAAATCTCAGGCCTTTATTCAGTTATGACACCTTATAACAAAGTCACAAAAGAACCACTATACATTGGTGACTCTACAATGATGTTCTCAGATTTTACAATTCACTGATAGGTTTGTGAGGCCAGTACACATTCTTTTCCTTGTCCAGTCTGGTTTCTGGGAATGCTGCATTTAAGTCTTCAATGGTCATCTGGTCAAAGGGGATCATGTTTCTGAATTTCTCTAACTGGAAGAAAAAAAATATAGTAATTAAAGGGGGGTGTGAAAACACACACCATTGGTCACTACTTTTGCAGAGGCATTTAATTAAAACATATAGACACCGCTAAGAACTACAGCCCTATTTTACTTCAGACATCATCCAGCATATTACAGTTTAGGAAAAGATGATCTTTTGGCAACTTTTTAATATGAAATACATATACATACACAGTCATGTGAAAAAAAAGTACATCCTCTGAATTCTATAGTTTTACATATCAGGATATAACAATCTGTTATTTGGCAGGTCTAAACATTAGGTAAATACAACCTCGGGTAATTACACTGTGTCATTATTTATTCAACAAAAATGAAGCCAAAATGGAGAAATTCAATTGCTTGTAGAACCACATTTTTAGCTGTTGGACAGATGGCCTCATTTTTGAATCTAGAATATTTTGGTATACAGAGGAGTTCATGGTCAACTCAACGACTGCAAGGTTCCCAGGTCCCGTGGCTGCAAGACAAGTCCAAATCATCACCCCCTCCACCAAAGCTTGACAGTTGCTATAAGGCGTGTGCGCCGATATATTGTTTGTAGTTTTCACTAAACATGGCACTGCGCATTACGCCCAAACTCATCTGTCCAAAGGACATTAGTCCAGCAGTCACGTGGTTTGCTCAGATGCAACTTTGCAAACCTAAGCCGTGCTGCCATGTTCTTTTTAGAGAGAAGAAGCTTTCTCTTGGCAACCCTTCAGTACAACCCATACTTATTCAGTCTTTTACTAGTTGTACTGTTAAACTTTAATGTGTGGCGTGTAGAGCCAGAGATGCATTGCACAATCTGACTTTGGGATTAATTTGTTGGGATGCCCACTCCTGGGAAGATTGGCAATGGTCTTGAATGTTTTCTACTTTGAATAATATCTTGCATTGTAGAATTTGGAAACGGCCTTATAAGCTTTCCCAAATTGACAGACAGCAACACTTGCTTCTCTTAGATTATTACTGATATCTTTCCTACTTGCGTTAACATACGCCTGAATACTCCAGACCAGCAAAGCGCTAAAACTTCTGCTTTTATAGAGGTGGTCACATTGATGATCAATTAATCAAGGGCATTTGATTAGCAGCATCCGTCTGCTACTTAGTATCTTAGGTCCTATGGAACTATGCACTCAGTTCTTTACACATGGCTTCTCCATTCTGGCTTTATAATGGTTGAATAAATGATGTTATGTGTTTTTCATCTAGGGTTGTACTTACCTAATTTGTAGACCTGCTAAGGAACAGATGATTATGTCCCAATATGTAAAATGTAAGACCATGGTGCAGTCACCTTATTGCCAACTATATTTCCTTTAAGAGGACTCAAGTATATTTATGCTATGATATACTCACCTCTTTTTCATACTGAGAAATCCTGGCTTTCGATTCCTGGATGTAGGTTGCAGCACTCTTAGCCTAAAAATACAAGAATAAAAGGTGAATACAGGCACTGGTTAAACCATTATGCCCAGGTACATACAACACAATTGTGAAATGTAAATTCCAATGGAACATAAACAAATGCATATTTTAGCTACATACACACACATATATATATATACACATATATATACACAAACACACAAAGTTTTAAGTTGCTTAATGTACTGGATCTCAGTCTAAATCAGCATTTAAAACAGATCTTAAAATATTTTTTATAGTGTGACTTATTTTGGCGTTTCTTGTCAATAGAATTTGCCTTGTGTTCAAGAGAAAGATAAAAACATAAAATTGAGCCTATATAATCTACTGCATTGGCTTCATTATAGGCCGCACCCTTAAGGTTTTCTATTTTAAAGAAAAAAAAATTCGAGTGGAATGGTTAAACAGTATTTTATGTAATGAACAGGAATACAGGTATTTTAAAATTTTTGCTATCTATTATGCAGTTAGTCAGCATCGCTTATATACAAACTTGGAAAGCCAAAAGCTATTTTAAGGTCCCTCTTAATTCATAATGCACCTTATACATGCCACCCTGCTCCCCCAGATACGCCCCCCCCCCGACCGACTTACCAAAGCATCCCCAGACTCCCTGGTGTCTAGAGATTGCAGCCAGCGGACGTCTGCGCAGCCGGCGGTCTGTCATAGAAGCAGCGCGGGTTGTCTGCATCGCACAGGACGTCCACTCATGGGCGTAGGAACCGGGGGGACAGATTTCCCCCCCAGTAACTCATGCGGGGGACCGATAATGAAGAAATCCCCCCCAGGGCCATAGGACCCCTCCAATAGAAACGCCGCAGGAGGAGAGAGGGGTGTCGATCGGTCGTTTTCAGCAACCGCACGGCATCCTTCTGTCTCCTCTGCTCCCTGCCGCCGCCACCCGCCTCAACGCTGCTCTGACTGCAGTTGTGGGAGCGTGAGGTGTCTGTCTTGGTGCCGGCGCTCAGCAGTGAAGCCCCGCGTATCGCGGCAGAGCAGCGAGACAGAGCCCTTGCGCTCCCACCACAGGACTGCGGGGTAAGTGAACTACAAGGGGGGTAGGGAGAGGGTAGATAGTGAGAAGGGGGGGGGGAGAGGGAAAAGATGACGGTACAGATTACCCATCCCTGCGCTAAACCACACACCCCCACTTAAAGACTTAAAGGGGGGAGTGCGGCATAAAATCATGCCGGTATATCTTTTCAGATTAAAATCAGGTTCCGGATAAACACCAGTCAGTCATCGGCTGGGTTATACAGGAGGTTTAACAAATTAAGCAGGATAATTGTTCAAATTACTTACCGCTTCCTGCTCCTGGGCATTTATCTTCTCTGACTGAGTATCCTTTGGTTCAGGGATTGTAATGGCACTAAACTGAAATGAGAGAAATAAAAAATTATATATATTTTAAATGTATTTTTTAGTTTAGTTTAGTCAGTTGAAAGTACCTCAGAGTTGCAGTTTATATATTCCTATTTGTGCATTACCAGGAAGGATACAATTTTTTTTTCAAGCCCACCCAATTACAGTACAAACTTGTACATCATACACTGATAAACTAATAAAAAAAGTTGAAATGATTCACAAATCGCATTATAAATGTAAGGGGCAAAAACTGGGTAATTTGTGAGTAATCACATGATCTCAGTGCATAAATACACCTGTTCTGAAAAGGCCCCGGAATCTGCAACACCACTGAGCAAGAGACACTATGAAGACTAAGGAGTTCTCCAAAGAGGATTCGGTTAATTAAAAAAAAATCTGAAACTTTGAACATCCCATGGAGCACCATTTAATCCATTATTAAAGAAATGTAAAAATTATGGCACCACAATAAACCTGCAAATAGAGGGCCACCCACCAAAACCCACGGACCAGGCAAGAAGGGCATTGATCACAAACGCAACAAAGAGACCATCTTCAAAGTGGTAGATGTCATGATTAACTCATATAATGTAGTGGATGCATGGAAGGGTAACCCAGCAGAGGTGGTTAGTTTCTTTGTTTGAGCATTCCATGAGTTAATCTGAGGTTGATTTAAATCTGTTTCTTTGTGCATGCCCTCTGTATCTGTTCTGGCTAGAGGTGTCATCTTCCCAAAGGACCCCTGTGGTGATTCATGGCCTAACAGATAAGGACCCTGAGTTATAGGAATTCCATTCCTATCTTAAGTGGAGGGGTTTCCATCACCTTTACCCCACCATAACTTATTGGCACATCAAAGATGGGACCCGATTCCTGGGGATGGTGTCATATAATCAGTCATGTGGTCAGAGGGGTGTTTTCTGGAAACAGAGTCTGATTTAGGGACAATGCTGCGAGCTCAAAGCAGAACTCCATGATATACTCTGATCGGAACAACATCAGAAGAACCATCTGGACTTAAGGAGTTCCCACAGGCCTACTTATTGGAGAAACTCGTGAGTGAGGGTCCTGTGTTTAAGTCCCATTGTTTTTAAGAACTGTTTGCCGTTTTATTTTTATTTTGTATGTCTTGTTTTTTTTGTAATTCTGGCACTGTGTAATCTTTGTATTTTTGTTATTAAAATATTCATAATCCAAGTCTGTCTTTGGGCTCTAGTATCGATATCCACAAACCCTAAGAGAGGATAACACGTTACCATATTGTTATTACGTTTTACTGGATATATATATGTTGTTTGCCCAGGGTGGGTTGATATATATATAGAGATAAAGGTTCTAATTCGGATTTCTCACGAATCCGGTATCAAAATCGTGAGTGGTGGCAGACTACCTGGGGGGATACAGGCAGGATTTGGGGGTTAATTTGGTATAGCTTGTGCCTTGTTAAGGGGTCAAGTTAGTAAATCCAGAGGCCTGGTGCTATTAACCCCTTCATGCCCATGCCCTCCACACAGTCACGGCTTGGCAAGTAGTCCTGACCGTGACAAACTTGGTGGCAGCTAGGTGGGATATCTAGAGTTTTTTAGTGCTATTTGTATTGCCCGGTTTGGTGATTTTAGTACTAGAAGAAATTACATGGGTTTTGTGTAATTTCCCAAAGACATTACTCAGTGCCTAATTACAGACATACAGTGCAAAACAGTTCGTTCCTCTTCCTTTTGTTTTTTCTCTACCATACTGCATTATGGAGGCATATCGACGACAGCCAAAAGAATCTCTGGAGCTGGTTTGTCAAGAAAGGAATATACAAATTTTTGGCAAAAGCAAAGAGCAGCTGATTTTGGATCTCCTGGAATATGATAAACTCTGTGCAGATCAGGCCATTGGAGCAGATGTGATTTTGGAAAAGCCTGTGGATCAAGGATGTTTTCCTGATAAAGTTAACACCTTGAGTGCAATGGACTCTGAGTTACAAGTGGTACTAAAACATCTGGGGGATGTGGATCCTCAGCTAAAGTTCAACCTGATTATGCAGTACAAGGAAAGAGAGAGCGAGGCTGCTGAGAGAGCTGCGGAGCGGGCTGAACGAGAAGCTGAGCGGAGGTATCAGCTGGAACTTCTACGGTTAAAGCAATATAGTCCGTCTCCCCAAAGCATTGTTAACGGGGATGGATATGCTAACCGACCTCGCCTGGAACACTTTCCAATGCTGGAAAAGGACACTGACCTGGATGTGTTTTTGAGAGGGTTTGAGAAAGTGTGCCGGCAGTACCAGCTGCCCAAGGAAGAGTGGGGAAAGTATTTAACCCCACGTCTGAAGGGGAAAGCCCTGGACGTGTTTGCTTCCTTACCAATGGAAGTTGATCAGGACTATGAGGCCATAAAATCTGCCTTGTTAAAAAGTTTTAACCTCACCCCTGAATTCTACAGGAAAAAGTTTCGAGAGATGCAGCAAGCTACATCGGACAGTTGCACCGAATATGCGGGACAGCTTCGGACTGTTTTCCGGCAATGGACTGCAGGGCTACAAGTTACTACATATGAGGCCCTGGAGGATCTGATGATTCTGGAGCAGTTCCTGAGGACACGAAGTCCAGAGGCCCGAGAGTGGATTCTGGACAGAAAACCTAAGACCACGGCAGAGGCGGCAGATCTGGCTAACGATTATGCCAACAACCGTACTCCAACAACCAAGAGGCTACAAGCATCACCAGGACCATCAACTTGGAAAAGAGCAGCCTACCAGCCACCAACTCCTAAGCCAGCAGGGAGATTATCACCAACACCTTTCCTAGCCAACAGAGCAGGGGCCACATCGGGCCAGGGGGATACCCGCCGGTGTTATCGGTGTAACCAGATTGGGCACTTGAGTGCCACCTGCCCTTCTAAGAGACCATCTCCACAGACAAATGGAAATGGAGGTACAGCTGGGGGAGCTGCACCTGTTTTATTTGTGGCTAGACCAAAGGAGGCTCAAGGAGACAATTTGCAGTGCGTAGCAGTTGAGGAACACCCAGCTGTCTTGTTTGTTTCCAGGTTTCAGGGGAATGAAGAGGAGAACCTACAAAGAGTGACTGTAGGTGACCGTGTGACTATGGGACTCAGGGATACGGGGGCTGCTTGCACTCTGGTGCGGCCTGAGATAGTAAAATCGGAGGATCTTATCCCTGGGAAGACCATGTCCATCCATGGAATTGGCGGGGTGTGCCCTGCGGTGCCAGTGGCACGTGTGTACCTTGATTGGGGTGTGGGCAAGGGTTTGCGGGAGGTGGGGATATCCGAGGATATTCCTGTTAATGTTTTGCTGGGCAAGGATCTGGGTCGACTTGTTTGCCAGTATGCACCAGTTGAGGAAACTTGCAAACCTGGAGGGCTGGTAGAGAGCCCTGTCCAACCTAAGGTACTGTCTGAAACTTTGGGAGTAGTGGGTAGCTGGGAGGGAGCCCAGAAGGTAGAGGTATGCCGGTTTGAACCAGCACCCAGGATCTTGCCTCCTGAAGAGATGGAGGGGGATGTGCACCAAGGGACCAGACCTAGAGAGCCAGCTCTAGGGGAAAAGTGTGGTTTGACCTTTGGAGGGGCAGAGGTTCAGGAACAGGGAGTCTGTAGTGGCTCTTCTGGTTCAATGCCCCCGGATATGAAAAAGCATAGTGTTACTATGGGTGATCAGGTAGCCAAGGGATTCGGGCATGCTGGGGATACTTCTGTCAACGTGTCTTCAGAAGTTGTATGCCCTGAAGGTATTATCCCTGGAAAACTAAAGGGGACTGGGGATGTGTGCCCAACCGTGTCTACAGCACCTGAGTACTTAGATCTGGATGCAGGAGAAAGTCTGCATGATGTTGGGGTGTCTGAGGATATTGCTATTAATCAATTTTCTCAAAGGGAAAACAAGGGATATATGGAATGCAATGTTTCTGTGAGTCAACAGCCAAAACTCAGTTGTAATGCTCCAGAGGAAATGTTTACTTTAACCCTTAAAGTGCTGGAGAAGCAGGAAAGGGGTAGTTTCTCCACTGTGCCTAAGACTCCTACAGCTGTAAAGTCTGGAGATAAGGAGGAGGGGGAGGAAAATTCACACCCTGTTATCCCTTTTGTGTGTTTACTGAGTGGGCAATGTGAGGGGCAGAATATTTCCCCTGTAGCTGTAGCGGCATACCAGCAAGATGCTGGGGCAACAGCTATAGAGGATAATATAGTATGGGATGACGAAACGACAGCTGCATTGACCAGTCAGCAAGAAACCCTTAGCCCACCGGATGCCCAGGACAATGGACACCCGTTTGCTGTCTTGCTTGGGAATGGGCAGCGTTTAGCTATCCTAAGCAGGGCAGAGAAACAAATGGATGAGGCCTTAAAACATCTGAGTAACTTCTCGCCAAAGGAAGAGGATTATTCAAGGGCTGGCAAAGAGTGCTTAGCTATGGTGTGTGCTTTGCAGGAGTTACAGCCATGCTTGTATGGTTGTGACTTCAGTGTTATAATCTGTCACAACCCTTCTCTTCAGGCAGATAGATTAGATGGAGAGTTTAGCAAGTGGCTCAGATGGAGTCCAGTGCTACGGCAGTATAGTTCTACTGGCTGGTGTGACAAGTCAGCTTCTATGAGAATGCTGACAGTTTGTCTTGTCAGGGGGAGACTAGAATTTAGGCAGACATAGTAGATCAGCGTGTGCTGACCTCCTCTGTCCACCATCTTAAAGGGGGAGGTGTCATGATTAACTCATATAATGTAGTGGATGCATGGAAGGGTAACCCAGCAGAGGTGGTTAGTTTCTTTGTTTTAGCATTCAATGAGTTAATCTGAGGTTGCTTTAATGTGTTTCTTTGTGCATGCCCTCTGTATCTGTTCTGGCTAGAGGTGTCATCTTCCCAAAGGACCCCTGTGGTGATTCATGGCCTAACAGATAAGGACAGGCGTTATAGGAATTCCATTCCTATCTTAAGTGGAGGGGTTTCCATCACCTTTACCCCACCATAACTTATTGGCACATCA
>VKOC01025756.1:0-20820 GCA_009364415.1 Spea multiplicata
ACATTATACAGCTTGCTGATTTAACTATACATTATACATTATGCAGGGGGCTGTGTCTGCGTGCCGAGCCCCCGCTGGATCCCCCCGGAATCTCCGGCCTCCGTTCTCTTCTTTTTTGATCCATATCTTGTTGTGAAATTCTATAGACGGACGAATTGATTTTTGGTCGCCTGTCAGGGCTGAATTACACGCGAACATGTGACCTTTAACGCTGACATACAATGTTTTTATTGTTTCATAGATATTCCCGATAGCCGATACACTCATCATCGCGTTCACTCGATAAAAGCGTCCGCGTGATTTAAGCCGCAAACGCATAAAAAAAACGAAATTAGGCCAAATTTCACCGAATTCTGGAATGCTATTTTCTGCTAGTTATTTGCTCTCTTGGTCATTCGTTATTTTTTTATCTAAATAACTCGCCCCCCCCCGCGGGTGGATTAAGTTTCAATAAGTCTGTATAGATAATATCTACCAATTACAATCTTTTTTTTTTGGTTTATTCCTCCCCATAAGTACAGACGCTGCATTTCCAAGTCAGAAAGGTTTCTAATCTTCCTTTCGCGATATCCCACTATTATTAATCGCCGCCATGTAATAAAACCTTTTACTAATTTTAGACAAATTAGCTCATTATGATCTCATTTTGTGGTCCGAAAGCTCCCGATATGTTTCCTTTCCTCTCTAATTTGCGCAGCCGACCAATGAGAAGCGGCGAGGTTAACGGCACGGAAAGCCCTGCGGAGATTAAAACTTTTTTTTTCTATAGAAATCTGTAAAAATGAATGAAGAAAATATATAGTGTCCCCGTTGGACTAAAAGTTCCCCGATGGCCCTCAGGGGCCAACAACTCCCCATTCGCTGCTGACAGTTGCTGATATATGCTTCTGGGGGGCAAATTTGCCAAAAATAAAATATACGGTAATAAAGATAATATAAAATAGAATAATACCCCAAGGTCAGCCCACAATTTTAGTTCTACTGCTTAACGGATTGCAAGCTCTTTACACCAGGATGTGGGGTTCTAAGTCCCTCGGTCTGCAACAGGCTGCTGTCTGTACATATTTTTTTTGGGGGGGGTTGCCGTTGAAGTCCCGCTTAGGATAAACATCAGGAGGTTGGCGCACCACCCAACTTCTACCCCCCCTCGGGACGCGGAGCTCGGGAGGGAAGAATGTCACAGTTCTGCCAGACCCCAGGGAATGAGATCGGGACGCAGGACTATGATGTCATTGTTTTTTTCTTTAACGTAACCTTTGCTTTTTTTTCCCTAAAAACGCTCCGACGTATCGAAATTCATATTTTTTCCTATTTATCTGTCGCTGAAAGGGTTAACGCAGATATACGCAGGATATGAGCAGGATATGTATAAGCGAGGCTCTGTAGTTCGGCACGTGCCGGTTTAGATGCCCCAGTTCTGACGCCGGGTCGCGGCACTCATTAGTCCCAGGGACCCGGTCGGGGGGGGGGTGGGGGTCTATGAGCCCCTTCTGGGACAGCGTGATACGGAGATTAAGCCGCGGCTCCTCCTGGGGGGGCTGTGCTGAGTTAGCAGCATGTTTCAATGCGATAAAAGAGCCCGTTTCCTCCCTCGCGCACGCTAAACTAATCCCTCTACAAGTGTGAAATGAACGGCCGGGGATTTGCCTCCCTCCGGAGCCGGTCTCCTCTCATTCATGGAAGCGTCCGGTTATTACAGACGTGAAGGACGGACCGTCTGTCAGGGGTCAGAGCGCCTTTAAAAAAATATTAATTACCCTCTTACCCCTCCCAGCCGAATTAAGGCTCCCGCGGGCATTCATTCCGCCCGCTGGGAGTACGATACTTAATATTGATACTTTATCTCTATATATTGCTTCTTATAGATTTACCTCCTACGTGGGTACGGGGGGGGGAGGGGTACATCGTGCTGCGGTGGTAACGTCCCCCCCAAGCAGAAGGTTCCAGATCCCCCCCCATGTCTCTTAAAAATATTAAGTTTACAAAAAGTCCTTGAATTTTCCGGTGACCTTTCACCCCATGAGCAGAGGACCAATCCCGGACGGGCTGCATCTCGCCAACGCAATAGCGCCTGTGGCGCGGCTCATTCGTCTCTCCGGTGATATCGCGCTGGTGCTAATTTTTCTTTAATTGACCATTTGCAGTAATTATGAAGCAGCGGCTGAGCGATCGCAGCCGACGTCTGACGCTTCCCAGCACAGCTCATCAACTTTCATTCCTTTGATTGTTTGGGTGGGACGCTCTCTCCTACCGAGTCCGCTTTATCCCCGAATTCATTACAGATTGATGGATGTCTCTTCTTTTAACAGTCTATCCTTTCTTTCCTTCTTTCTTTCTGTCTATCGTTCCTCATGCCCACTAACTTAAGCGCTAAAGCAGTTTGTGGACCAACAAGAGCCAAACCGTCGGAGAGCTGGACTTGCTCCTCCATATGAAGTCCTACGAGGAGCAAAGTGATGTCGTGGGAGCCTCAGCTGACTCTTGAGTCGTCGAAGCGTCTCCTGCCGTTGCTATATCTCCGGGCTCGGGATAACGAGGCGGCCCCGGCACTTTAAGGCCAGCTGCCCCTTGATGACATAAGTGACATATTAACTTTTAATCTCACTGAAGAACGCGATCTGCCCCTCTAGCTTTTGTCCAGTGCGGCGTGGACCTGCTGTAGAACCCTGTGATACCCTCATACTCAGCTGAGCAAATAGAAAAGAGGGGCATCAGGGAAAGAAAGAGGGACTGGCCCTACTGAATAGGGGCATCTGGCAGGTATGTTATCCTCAGTTCAGAGAGAATGGGACTTCCAGAGTTAAGGATCGCGCCAAGGTCAGGAATGGAAGCCATCGCCAATAACTCCAAAAAACGATTCCAAACCTTTGAAATGAATACGATTTATTTTTTCCCATTTTATGCTATTTTTATTTGTGTTTCTTAGACAAAGGAAGAGAACAGAGGGAGAGAGAGAGAGAAACCCATTCTCTTGCAGTGATTTCTTCTGGGGTTAGACGTTATTTTCTAGGTGTAAGCACACAGGAGAAGAAACGGTGATCCATCACGGCTGACGTCGGACCTGCTCCAGCCTGGTTCTTCTCTGAGGCTGCAGGTTTTCCGCTTGTCCCACGGGGCAAACATGGCATATGCTGACTTTCTATACTTTCACCAGCTCCGGTCCACTCATCAGATATCGAGTGGGGCTTCTGGCGAGGGCAAGGTGGGGCAGAGGGAACCGTCTGTCAGCTCGACAAGGACAAAGGGGGAAAGAGCTACGGCAAATGCAGGGTAATCAGAAAGAGAGACGGAAACCCCACTATATTGATAAAAACAACTTTGAGCATCCACCAATTAGAAGGTGGTAGATACGTGGAACAGCCTCCCAGTAGAAGTGGTAGAGGGTAATACAGTGAGGGTATTAAACATGCATGGGATAGGCATACGGCTCCTGAATCTAAGACGAGACTGAAACGACTGAAAATGGGTGACTAGACGGGCCGGATGGGCCTTTTCTACGGGAAAATTCAGTGTTTCCTTGTGGGACAGCCGGTAGACCAGTGCACCGGCCCTGCTTCCAAAAGAAGCTCCCGGGCTTCACGTCTATCAACTCGATCGCTAATATTTGTGTTTTTACATTCATTAGAGCCAAAACGACGCAAAAATCACAAAGGACGCCGAAGACCCCGCTCTGTGCCCCCAAGGCAAGCGGTTTTCAGATTAATCCTCTTTGGCCTCAATCTCCTCCAGCGACCGATTCATCACAGCCCTCCTCCCTATGCCCTCGCTGGCCTCCATTAACCAGAACCAAAGCAAACACACAAGCTGGTTTAAAAGCCTCTGGCGGGGGGCCGCTGGGCACTTCAGCGGCCCTCGTGTTTCCATTAAAAGTGAGTGATTAGCTGGGAAGGACGGGGCTAAATCGTGTGACCCGGGCCAGGTGCTTAGATGTTAACTTGGGGCACCGTGCGCGGCATCGGAGCGGCAGGGGCAGCCTTTGGGATCACTTACCCTTAAAGGGTTAAACTCAGAGAGAAAGGAAGAAAAACCAGATGAATTTCCTGATTTTAGTCCCAATTTCAACTAATCAGGCAGAGCGCGTTTATCTACCTGCGTCTGCGGAACCCGAAAAAAATGTTACACGGACCGTTTCTAACGCGCTGCAAAAGTCCTCAGGGAAATATTTCGTTCCACAGAAACCCAGAATTCACTTGCAGATAAAAGCCGTTTTACTCACCAAATGTGCCCATTTTTGTAGATCAAACCTTAATCAGTTGCTGGACTCGTCTTAGATTCAGGAGCCGGATGTCTATCCCATGCATGTTTAATACCCTCACTGTATTACCCTCTACCACCTCTGCTGGGAGGCTGTTCCACTTATCTACCGCCCTCTCAGTAATTAAATCTTCCTTCCATTCCATCTCAGTCTCTGACTCTCTAGAGTTAGATTCCGGTCTCTAGTTGTAACTTTTATCCTCCTTTTAAATAAATTCCCTCCTGTACTTTGTTAAACCCCTTTATGTATTTACATCTCTCTCTTTCTCCCATCCGTTCTTTCCCTTATCTCTCTTTTTCCCAGTCTCTCTCTCCCATTCTCTCTTCTCTCCCCCAACCCAGACACCCTGAGATCCCTCAGTCTTTCCTGATCATTTTTATCCTGTAACTCCTTCCCCTTTTTAGTCTCCCCATCTCTGAACTCTCGCCAGAACGCCAGAAACCATTTGACACAATTTATCCAAACAATCCAAAAAAACCATCTGATTGAAGACCTAGAAGTTAGTTCTCTGATCAGTAATATTATTATATTATTATTAATTATATTATTATTATTTATTATTATCATTTACGGATTTATTTACCGGTAGCTCCACCATATTCTGTACAACTTTTAGTTTCAGCCTACAAAAAAAGGATCGCAACTGTATCTGCCCATTGGGGGATTAATGGACTACAATACCTTAATGACATTATAATCCTTTCATTGCATGTGTGGGCAACCACATAAGGGTATTTGGCCACTAAAAAAATAAAGGATTTTAAATTGCAACATGATTAAGGTCTAGTGCTTTACAGCAGGAAAAACGAGCAACTAGATGGGCCGAATGGGGCCGATCTGCGATTTTGAGAAGCCTATCTGAGCTTCCCGACTGCTGCTATATCACAGCCGAAATCCCTGCTTGAATACAGGTGACACCATTCAGAATATTCTGAATATACTTAATAGTCTCTATTCGCAGATTAAATTATTTACTATTGGCAGCACACGAAAAGATATAAACATGAAGAGCCTCAGAGGTCTTTCTATCGCCTGAGGAAGAGACCACTGAGGTGCCAATCACTTCAGTTGACCCAATAAAACAAAAGTGCCCCTCTGGCCCCTGTGGCCGTTAGAAATGCTGGGACAGGCGAGCCAATTATTTATGTTCTAACGTGACTTTCGCCTCTTCTCGTCTCCTCTCTCTTCTCGTCGCGTTCTCTTCCCCTCGTTTGTATAATTCCTCTCCTCCCGGCTTGATAATTACGGGGATGTTTGTCAGAATTAGCAGCCTTGATCGCGACGAGTTACTGATACGGGCTGACGGGAGCTTCCGCTTTCTTCCAGAAACATAAAAAAATATGAAGAATGCTGGGTTTTTTTGTATGAAAAGTTATTGTCCTTGATGTTTACTTTCTTGCAGTCCAAATGACTAAGCCGCTGTCACTTCTCGAAGGAAGCATTGATTTGTTTGGGTGATCGCGCAGCCGTTACCGGTATCCAGGTGTCACTCATGTTTCTAATTAGATAGGTGTTTGCACCTTTTTTCTGGGGTATCAGAACGCGCTCCCTCGCATGCAAACGCTGCCAGTCATGTGATCAGATGGGGGGGGCGCGGGCGCGGGCTCGCTCTCACGTCTTCTTATGGCCCAAAACGGACTCATCGCCCAACCAGATAAGGGCTTTCGCGGACAGGCTGGACTTAGGGCCAAGGTTCTAAGGAGAGAATAAAGTCTGGCTCTGCGATTAAAGGCTAAAATCCTCTAAAAAGAGGGACTGGCATGGAAGGCACGAGCAGTGATGTATTTATGAAGAGTGACGCCCCAGGTCTGATCTAGGTTACCACCTCTGCCTGGTCTTACCCTGGAAAATAGATGAGCTGTATAATGTATAGATAAATCAGTGAGCCGGTCCCTGTATAATGTATAGTTAAATCAGCGAGCCAGCCCCTGTATACAGTGACCGGCCCCTGTATAATGTATAGTTAAATCAGTGAGCCGGCCCTCATATAATGTATAGGTAACGCAGCGCACTGGGTTCCGCTTTGCACGGAACTTTTCTGCTGGCAGCCTGTACTGAAAGCAGGGAGTGTTCCTCATTTAAAGGGTTAACGCCAGGTTTAGGGTCTGATTGAAGCCCTGCGTTCAGTTACTTGACTGGTCAAAGTCCGCAGATAAAAAAAGTGTCCTCTCCTACCCTAAAAAAAAAACACCACGTCCAAATGTCCTTTCCTTCCACGAAGCCAATAAACCTCTCTATCCAATTTCTTTCACCCCATTGAGATCGGGACCTTCGCGTTTGTCGCTGCTTCACCGACTCGCTGCCTCTGACCGAGGACTCTTCGTTATATTCCAGCTTATTAATGAGAGCGGATTTGACCCTCCTCGGTCTCTTTATAACCGTAGCCCTCGGCAGCGACAAGCCAATATCACTGACTTACTAGCACTGATTATCCTAATCTTATCATATGTCTTTCTGCTCAATAAAGCACCTCTCAAATCAAATTCTTACTGAACACAACCCGACGCTAATGTCAGCTGCACTCTGGGCTATAGCAGATAATGTAGTTTGTCATAATTAAGAGCGCTGCCTAATTAATTGAGTGGTCGGGATGCTAATTAGCCGGGTTTATTGAGATTGGAGGACTATGAAGGACAGACACTCAGTACTTCGGCAGAAGCTCCGTGCGGAGTGTAGACTAGAGGTACGGAAAGATGGGGACCGTGATGGAAACCTCAATTTTAGTGGCCATACCCGGGAAATTTATGGCTCTGGCTACCCAGAGCCCCCCTTTGTAGGGACATGCCGCTGTGGCGACCCGGAGACTGTTGAGGGAAACTTCCTCTTCCCCCAACAGTCTCTCTGATCTCCGGTTCCAGGGGTTTTAATGCCCAGCACCTGTTCCCGATGCCAGCCCCATAGAAATCCTGGACCGGATCCTGCAGACCTCTAGTCTCTTGGAAAAGCTGGCATGGTTTTTCCACTGAATGGGGGAACGGAGCATTAGCCCGCCCTGCTCTCCAATTGCTCCACCTCGGGGACCCATATGCCTGACTTGTATATCCCCTGCACCCATATGCCGTACTAATCATCCCCCCTGGGGATTACAGCGTCACCCAAGTAATAAAAGTTCTAACTAACGCACCATCTCTGGATATCCAGACCCAAATACCAAATCCTATGAATGGCTGCGATGCACGACGCACGTTGCCTCCATAGAGTACCTGATTGGCACTTGCTGGGTCATAATGCCCCTGTCTGAAGAACAGTGGGGTATCTATATCTGGCGTGTCTATACGGTGGGGTATTTATATCTGGCCTGTCTATATAATTGGGTATCTAAACTGTGGGGTATCTATATCTGGCCTGTCTATATGGTGGGGTATCTATATCTGGCGTGTCTATATGGTGGGGTATCTATATCTGGCATGTCTATACGGTGGGGTATCTATATCTGGCGTGTCTATACGGTGCGGTATTTATATCTGGCGTGTCTATACCGCGGGGTATCTATATCTGGCGTCTCTATACGGTAGGGTATCTATACCGTGGGGTATTTATACAGTTGGGTATCTATATCTGGGGTCTTTACTGCTGGTATACTTGCATAAAATGCATGTGGCTGTACCCACCCCTGAATGCACAGTCAGTGGGGGTCTTTGTCATGTGCCCCCCAATGTGAGGAGCCCCAGGGAACAGTTCTATGTCTTTGGGGGCCAGTCACAGACACCTTCGTCTTTAAGGGATCTCCTCAGACTGTTCCCTCCTTTGTGTGGAAGCTGTCATTGGTGGAGCCAGTCACATGACCAGCTGCACAGCGGTTACTGGGATTCTACAGGGTGCTGCAGGTCCATATTTTTGTCATAGAGACCAGCAGCTGATAAAATGGAGGGGTTACATACAGTTATATTATTATATTTAATTTATATATGTGTAAAACATGTATATACTCACAGCATATACCCAACATTCCTGTTTGTTTATGAGGCAGTCCCGAATAATACCTCACAAAGCCAGGCATTTAATGGTTTAACTCTTTATATATATATATAAAATCATTTATTCATGGAAATCAGCATTTACATATCAATCTGTAGCTTTTCATTTCATTATGTGCGGAACTCTGATCGCAATAAAAAGGGACACTAATTATATGCGTCATTAAAAGAAAAAATTGATAAATTGAAAATGTATTTCTAATTCTGAAACATTTTACGAGGCAACAGCCCGTGTCCTTGGCATATTAAACGGGAATCAATTTCTAGGTTGCCTGCTTCGCACGTTACGCCGCGTGTATTGGGTGGTTCTTCTTTTTAAAAGGCTTCGCTGGAAAAAAATGTACAATTTAAAAAAATATATATATTTTTTTTCCTCATGGAGCCGAAACCTAAAGCTTAATATAGACGGCGCGAGGGCCATCTTTCTAAAAATCCATCTTCTTTCGCCGTATTACAACCAAACAGGATTTGTTACACATCAATTTGTCGAGATTGGACGAGACCTCGAAAGCCGGCTGCATCTGGTATTGAAGGTTTCTTGGGGATCGGCGCCAGAAAGCCAATTACTTTGTGCTTGGATATGTAAAGAAATCCAACGTGCTGCCATCTTAGCTTCCATTATCATTAAATACCTAAAGAAATGAGACTTATTGGAGGATTTCTCTGTCTCCGAAACCCGCCGCTTATCCGAAAATTAGAGTTGGCTCGGTGTCTGCGGACGGCGATAGCGTTCTTCAGGATCTTCTCACTGATTGAAATGCGTCCGACCCGTTTCAGCATCTGCCCGTGTCTAAAGGCGCCGTCTTAAGTTGGATCATTCCGCCATCTTGGTTTATAGGGAATCTGGATTTTTTTTGGTGCGTTGCGTTCATTTCGATGGGTTTAAGCAGGGCCGGCCCTACAATAGGGCAGACTGGGGCAATTGCCCCAGGCGGCACTTTGGAAGGGGCGGCACTTTTAGATTTTGGAAGCGGGGCACTTTTTTATTAGAACCCCCCCCCGAAGCCCCAGGCGGCGTTACGCCTTCGGCCGGCCCTGGGTTTAAGTACTTAAAGGATTATTTTAGATTTTGGAAGCGGGGCACTTTTTTATTAGAACCCCCCCCCGAAGCATTCCGCAGAACCCCCCATCAACTTTCAAGGGGGAATATCATGGAAATTCCATGGGACCTCTTAGCTATGTTATGCATTAACGCACGTATGACGCCTGGGGTGCCCCTTTAATGATGGGGTGTATCCGGCGGTTCATGGAGCCGCTTACCGGAGCGGGTAATAAACCTCAACGTACCATTTTCCTCCCCATCCGTATAATCTCCTCTGGTGGGGTTTAGCTCCTTTCGCCCTTTTCACAGACCTCTCACCCCTCTACTGTATAAGTTAGGAAAGCTCTCCCTTCCTAACCATGACCCAGCATCTACATACGGGAGACGCCACTAAGCAGACATGGGACACAGCGGGGGTTCTTTTTACCACATAAACGCTCAGATATTAGGTGAAATCACATTTATATATTGTAAACAGAAGTGCTTTTCGTTAAGCCGCGGCTCCGGAGGTCGGGGGACAGGAATCGCCTCGTCATCTGTTTCCTAATTTTAACAAACAGGGAACTTGGCTGGTGTTTTAAGCGCCAAAGCGACTCTTATGGGAACGCTTCGTTGACCTTTAGTAATCCTGCGGTTACAAACCCGGGCCATGGTACAAGTTTGAACCAGGAGGTCGCAGACGAGGCCAGGGGGCCCTGGTACATGTATTCCCAAAGCAGACGGGCCAGGGGCTCTGTATTTTGTTATTAGAGAGATTATTACGCTCACGTTAGACACCCTGATACATTCCTGTTATGTTCTCTTATATATGTATATATTTAATGCTTTGGGGCACATACAGTATGTGAGCGGGGTGTCTGCATTATGTTTCTGCAGGGCTGAGCTGTCTCTGTATAATGTGATCTCAGTGATTTATCTATACATTGCACACGGCTGGGATTAATCCGCAGGGCCGTCAAGGAGAGGAAAAAGTTCAAACTCCAGATCGTACACAAAATGCATCCCAGACTACTGAAGTGACATAAGTGCTAATGGTTTATACAGATTCCCGCCATCCTTCCGCCGGTGGTTGAGGGTTCGTGGTTTTCAATGAATTACCGGCTTCGGGGAATTGAGAAGTTCATTTGTATTTGTGAGGCTTTTTCTAACCCACAACAACTTGGCGATCGCGAATCTCCCGCGGCTGTAAACGGTCCTGAGCGGTGTTAGTGTGAGTGGCGACGGCATTAAGGGAGCCGCGGCTCTTACAGGGCCGGACTTCTCCATATACCGGTACTTCCAACCCGCTCCGTCCTTAAATCCTCTCCTGACGCAAACGGGGCTTCTTTGCGGGGCGCCGGACTAAAAATGGGGTCCCGCTCTACCTGAGGCAAAACGCTCGGATATGATGTCTTATCTCAACAACGCAGCAAGAAAGCGCTGCGCAGCACTGCGGCGACGCTCCTAGGCGCAGGTCGCGGACACAAACATCTCGTCGCGTGGAATGAATCGTTTCAGCAGGTGGAAGATCCTACACTTTCTCAGAATATTGATGATTTCCGCCGCTTCCCGTTCGCCCCGCGTTATCGGCTTTCTGCTCTTTATCACCGAAGATCTTCCGTGAGCGGAAGCGGCCGACATGATTGACAGATAAACAAATCAATTCTGCCTTCTTATGTGATTTGCTTTATTCTTTCCTTCCCGCCGTTTCCTCGCACGGGGATTCGGACTTCTTGCATCACCTCGTCAAACCTTCCAGTTACGGCGGACCCAGCGGGACGCGCGATTCCGGTGCCCACCGCACAGCTGTCAAAAATCTGGAGCCTTCAAGACGAGCCGAGGCTGTAATCTCTTTGGATGTTTTTGTAAGAAATCCGTATTTTCTTTGTTTTTATGAAGTCTGATAAGTCAGATTTTTATTGGCGGTACAAACTGCTATACATCGTACCTCACAAAAGTCAGATTTAGCCCCTAAATCTTTGGGTTTTTACCCCAGTCTGGGGGTGAAGGGGCAGGTTCTCAGGGTTTTTACCCCAGTCACATGGCTTAGGGGTGAAGGGGCAGATTCTCAGGGTCACCG
This sequence comes from Spea multiplicata, assembly GCA_009364415.1. Lineage (NCBI taxonomy): Eukaryota > Metazoa > Chordata > Amphibia > Anura > Pelobatidae > Spea > Spea multiplicata. The sequence continues at coordinate 11,334 of VKOC01025756.1, forward strand.
AGTCTGAAGCCGACTCCTTCATATTCTCCTCTGATTTAGCGATATCAAAGTTGGAATCCCTGCTTGAACTCAGGTGACTTTATTCAGAATATCCTTACCTCCTGACAAGTCACGGTTTCTATAAGGGCCGTTGTTAGAACCAATTGGCTGCGATCATTAGGGAGTTGCTGCAACAGAATCTGAGCCATGGGCTATTAGTTATCTCAGGGTCCGCTCACACTCAAATCCTGACATCACAGGAGAGTAACAGTCAGTATAAGGACAATAAAAAGACATCGGTGCGGTGAAATCTTTGCCTCTCTTTAGTCATTGTAATGAAATGGAAATGGTCGGAAAATCAGTGCATTAGGGGTTAACAGAGAAGGTATATAAACACACGGCCCTTCAAAAGTTTCATGGAAAACACAGAAATTTCTGTCTGTAACATAATTACAAAATTAATCAATTATCCTTTAAAACTTAAACGTAGGTCAGCGAACACAACGTGCCATTGCAACACAGGAGTGATGGGAGTGGTAAAGGGCACATGATGGGAGTGATAAGGGCCATTGGGACACAGGAGTGATGGAGTGAGGGCCATGATAAAGGGCCATTGGGACAAAGTGATGGGCCACACAGGACACAGGAGTGATATAGGCCATTGGGCACAGGAGTGATGGGAGTGATAAAGGCCTCTGTACAACTATGAAGAGATTCCATTAAAAATCAGCCGTTTCCTACCACAATAGTCATTTACAGCATTAACCCCGTCTGCGCTGGGTTTCTCATCCATTTCATGTTATTTTAATGCATAAAATCAGTTTTTCTCTTAAGTGACCAGAAAGCATGTTATAGGCAGCATTGTCTTTGCCATGAAAGCAGAAGAAGTTCCCTGAAGGATACGCTGTAAGTCTCTTCCGATACCCCGCTTTATTTCGGGGACTTTTTAAAGCAGTAATATTAGTTGAGGATGAATGATTCTTGAAATGTTCTACATAGAATCATAAAATGATGACCTTAATCAGTCGTTGGTCTCGTCTTAGATTCAGGAGCCGTATCTCTATCCCATGCATGTTTAACCCCCTCACTGTATTACCCTCTACCACTTCTGCTGGGAGGCTGTTCCACTTATCTACCACCCTCCCAGTAAAGTAATCACCTCTATAAGTGCATCAAAAGGGTGACAGTGATGAAAGAGAAGGAAGAGGACACAATACCGGGGTAATGACCGTGCATAATGGTAAAAATTCACGAGCGAAGAAATTGGTGGGTCATAGAAAATAAAGCGGGGGAGGGGATGAATATCTCATTATTAAGGACGCTGATCATCTACTAATGAAGCTGTTTAATGGCAACCCTCGGAAATGTGGATAACGAATGTGATTTAGCAGCCTGGCAGGGGTAAAAAATCCAAGCGTTGACCCCCTTTCTCACAGCAGGTAGGGGGCTACAACGCTCCTGAGGGGTTATTGGGGTCCCTGTGCCGGTTACATTTGCCTGGCACCTTAACCCTGGGCCACCCCCTGTGGGTGTAAAACGTCTGATCTGCTGATGGAAGTTTCTCAGGCACTGGCCTCATGAAACGGGGACACTTGGCAGGTATGCACTGACCACCGACGGGCAGATCGGCGCATGTTCTGCGTTTATAAGCAGCCGCCGGCAGCGGATGAACGGGTCGGGGACGTAATTAATCGGATTCTGCATAAATAAAGTCCAGCTCTGGAATGGAATTAGCCGGGATGTTTTAATCAAAAGCCCGGGAATTAATGGAGCTTCTGATAAGCTGGGAACGCCGCTCACAATAACTATCATTTACCAAGCATCTGCCACATACTCAATTTGGCTTTAATTTCACTCGTTTCCCGAGCCCCTTTATTGCCGCTATCGCTAATGGAAATCGGATGATACGAGGCAATTGCCGCTGCCGTCTGCGCTAATAGGCTAAAGGTTACCGGGCTGCCTCGACAAATCTCCGCAAGACTCCCGGCATCCCCGAACCGTCCGCGCGCGCCATCCCCCCCCCCCCCCCCCCCCCACGGTTCATTCATTTACTCATTTTAACCTAAACGCCGGCCATTTGTGCGAAAAAGATCTCCTCCTCGAGAGATTGCGACATTCGGGCCCAAGACGGAACCGTAAAAAGTTACCGTTACACAACATCCCTTTTCTGTTATTTATGAAATATTACACAATACGCACAAACATGTCAACTCTTGTGAATTTTCCACAATTAACCCTTTGACTGCCGGGGTTCAGAACAACATATTTTTCTTTATTAATCCCCCCGAAATTCCTTTTTTTTTTTAAGGAAAATGTAATAATGTAACCTCCCCTCCCACTATAAAGGGTTAAATTACAAAAGTATGTTAAAGACACAAAATATAGGCAGAAGATCTAAATGTTTCCAAGTACAGCACCCTTTTTTTCACACCTCGGTGCATTTTGCCGTCGGCCTCCTCATCGCCCTGGTTGTAGATATTTGCGGTATAATAAAAATAAATATACCGGATATTAAGCTTTATTAGTGTTTTTATTTTATTACTTTTGTTACATTTTTTTTTTTATTGAGGAAGAGGGTTCAGAGCGGTGGGGGGGGGGGCTGGCAGATGACAATACCTGATCTCTGAGCGGTAGCAGGGATCAAATGGTTTTTACTCAGCATGCCGGCTCAATGGGCCGATCGTTGCCTGAAGCTAACGTGGTTGGCACTGAAAGGGTTAAAGCAAAAAAAAACAAACCTATTTTTACAATTTTACAAATCTTCAGTGACAAAGGAGGCTGACATTCAGTAGTTCCTAGTATACTCAGTGGCTGACATTCGGTAGTTCCCAGTATACTCGGTGGCTGACATTCGGTAGTTCCCAGTATACTCGGTGGCTGACATGCTGTGTGATTATTGTGCATGCGCGCAGTTTCCAGATCATGGTCCATTGGAAGCCAATATAGGAGTCTTTTAAACTCAATAAACTTTGTGCTAAAACTGCATCCCAAATCGTCCCGCAAAGCGTTTTTTTTCACCCCGTTCAATGTGGAGCGATAACAATGGACGCTCTGCAGGCCGCGCGCTGCTGCGACGCACACTTTTTATGTAGTAAATTGTGATGGATCTTGTTGTCAAAATCAGGTCAGACCCAAGTGGAGGGGAAGCCATTGAAAGGACCCACTGCGAAAATTCCTCCGTCACCCCTGTCTGTGTCTTTACTGTTAAACTCCCACGTCAAGCGGCCCTTCAGATACCGTGGGGGCCGACGGTGACAGTGATTTATATGAGAAAGTCAGATGACGGTGATTTATGGGCCTCGTGGTCTCCGGCAGTCACTATACTCTTATAAAGACATAAATATGTATCGGTGCGGGAGACGCAGGAAAATCCGTCTCGCTATTCCTTCCCCCTGACTTAGCGAAATAAAACCCCAAATTACATATATTTCATAGATTTTCTCAGAGAGGCCTGCCATGGGCCCTTCATTGGTCCTTGTGGCCCATTAGCCGAGCCTGAGCCCCCCCAAGTTCTGCTTCTTGGTGCTAAACCTTTGCAGACTTTGGACCTGGAGTCTCCACTCTGTACTTTGTGGCCTGATGGCCCCACTGCGAGCTTTAAGGCCTGGTGGCCCCATTGTGATCATGGAGCAGGGCAGATCTTTAGGTTTGTACTGGGCACCAAGATTTTTGATGCAAGGTTACGCGACCCCACAGTGTAGCCAGAGAGAAAGCTGCCAGTGAGGTAAAAGGGGTGCGAGATGGAGGGAGCGAGTGAATGAGAGGAAGTATGTATGAATGTATATGTGTATGTTAGAATGAGAATGTATGTATAAGTGTGTGTGTTAACTTAAATGTGTACGTGTATGTGAGCATGAATGTTTAAGTGTTTGTGTGTTAGCATGAATGTGTATGTGTAAGTTTATGTGTTAGCATGAATGTGTATGCTTAAGTGTTTGTGTGTGAGCATGAATGTTTAAGTGTTTGTGTATTAGCATGAATGTGTATGTGTAGGTAAGCATAGATGTGTATATGTAAGGGTTTGTGTGCATAGATGTGTATATTTAAACATTATGAGCATCAGGGGTATCAGAGCCAAAAAGGGGGCCATCAAAGGGGGCTTTTCACCTCCTATAGATTTAAGGTATATCCAAAGATATAGAGGGCAGAAGTAGCAGTTTTGGTGAATAAACCTCTGAATAGGGTACGGGTTATCCTGTGATCATCAAAATCTTCTGGCATCCTAACCATCTTTTCCCGGTCCAGGCATTTAACAAACCGGGGCCGGCGTTTGTGAATCCCCAAGCCTTCGGTCTCCGGTGTCAGTCAGCGTTTCCCCCCCAATGGACGCGGAGATTGATCGACCCAGGACAGGCCGGAGTGAGGAAAGTGCTGACTTGCAGAAGTGGGCATTATTTGCTAATTGGCTGCAGAGCTTATATATCAGTCACGCTCTTCTTATAAATCAAGCCTCGTGCAGATTAATCGCTGTTTTATACAGTTTGTGCTGCAAATTAGTACTAACAGGACTGCAGAGCCTTTCAACGGGCGAGGCGTCACGTACCGTCCACATTACCCCGGACACTTCACAGCTGTAGGGGGCTTCTGTCACCTTCACGGCTTTCAGCAAATCAAAATCTATTTACGAAAACTACCTACGTAGTAATATGTGGCACCAAAAAGGCTGCCGCCGGTCCCTGTTTGGCCGGCAGAGTCTGGTAATGAAGAGGTGAATCTCGAGTCCGACGACCCGGAATTTGCTGGGCTGAGGACGGCTGGTAGACAGAGGTGCGGAGGGGGTTCAGTGAGGCCGCCTTACATGAGGCTTCATAAGTGAGTTGCATGAGGGAGTGTGTGTGTTTCTGGGTGTTTGTGTGTGTGTGTATGTATGTGTGTGTATGAGTGTATGTATGTGTGTATGAGTGTATGTATGTGTGTGAATGAGTGTATGTATGTGTGTGTATGAGTGTATGTATGTGTGTGTGAATGAGTGTATATGTGTGTGTGTGTATGTGTGTATGTATGTGTGTGTATGAGTGTATGTATGTGTGTGTGAATGAGTGTATATGTGTGTGTGTGTATGTGTGTATGTATGTGTGTGTATGAGTGTATGTATGTGTGTGTGAATGAGTGTATGTATGTATGTGTGTATGTATGTGTGTGTATGAGTGTATGTATGTATGTGTGTATGAGTGTATGTATGTGTGTGTGAATGAGTGTATGTATGTATGTATGTGTAAGTGTGGTGCCCCTCAATTTTCTCTGTTCTGTCTCTTTTTCCTTCTTTCTTCTTGTCTCTCATTGCACCCTTCTCTTTTCTCCTCTTCTCTTCCCATCTATGCAAACCTTCTCTCCCTTCAGCTTCTTTTCTCTCTCTTGTATCGCTTCCATCTCCTCTCATTCCTCATTTTTCTTATCTCCTTCTTTACTCCACTCCTTTTCTTTCTCTCCTCTCTCTTTCATCTCTTTCTCTTTCTGTCCCCCACCCTTCTCCTGCTCATCTCCTCATCTCCTTAGAAAACCATGTCCCAGGCCACACCGTGACCACCCTGGACCACAGCCCTGGTACAAATCATATATATATATAATAAAATTCTTATGCTTATGTTCTCTCCCTTCTTCTCTCTCCTTTCCAAAGGCCGCCTGAACCAATCAGCAACTTAAAAACAAGGAAGAGATAACTTAATGGGGAGGAATAATCATGCAGACGTTGAGAAGAGGAAGCTAATACGGCTGCTCCCATGTCACACACAAGGTGTGTTTCTAAAATGTATATATTTTACTGGGGAAAAAACCCTGAGAATCTGTCCATTTACCCTGAAACCCCAAGGCTGGGGTAAAACCCTGAGAATCTGTCAATTCACTTTGGGGCCCCTGGAATTGTGATAAAAACCCTGAGAATCTGCCCCAGGGGCCCCAGAGAATTTGTCACTTTGGGGCCCCTGGGATTGTGGTAAACCCCTGAGAATCTGCCCCATTCCCCACCGAGACCCCCAAGCCTCTGAAATATACGAAAATAATTCTAACATTTTATAACCAACAGATTAAAACTACTTTTATAAAACAAATAAAAATAAAAGGATATTCTTTAAACCTTTAAACAGCAAGGAGGGGGTTAAAGTCTGATATTTTTTGCCCTTGGCTCTCAAATGGTTAACATGGTTTTTTTACGCCCTTTTTTAATCCCCCCCCCCCCCCGGTCTCTGCTAATATGCATTTAACGGCCATTGTGCTGCGCAGCTTCGATGGGTCCCAACTGGACTATTTATCCTCGGGTCCTGTCTTCGCGCGAGTTTCCAGAGGCTGGATCGGAGTCCCGGGGGGTGGGGGGGGAGTGTTCCTTGTGATTCTCCGTGGCCAGCGTGTGCCGTGCCACCCGGAGAAATTTATGAGCCCCCCGTAAAGGCTCCCCCTGTTTGAACAGGTGTTCCAGGGTTTACTAAAATACTCGTGCCGTCCATAAAAAGCTCAGCGCCGTGGATTTATGTCACAAAAACTGCCATTTAAACGCGATGGATGGGTTTTCCGAGAGGGGGGGGGTGAAAAATGTGGATCTGAGCACTTCTAGAGCTTTATAGGGGCGGAATAAATGCTGCGCCGCTCCTTCTGGCAGCCGTAGCCCCCCGTCTCGTGTTTCCGTTAATTGGATGCAGTTTAGGGGGCTGCCGGTGGGAAAAGCAAACTCTCTGGGATCCGATTCGGCTCCGAGAGATACTTAAATCCGAACGTAATCTGCCGATGTGAATTCGGAAACAGAGGTTTGGGATCCGCGGGGAGGAAAAATGAAGACGGAGCTTCCTAAAACCTAAAGAATCACTTTTACTAGAATCAGTGAATATTAAAAATGTACAATTACCAGAACGTCAAAAATCTACCCTAAAAAGGATGAAAAAAAGGATAAATCACGGCGGGCTCTTACCCAGATGTCCCCCCGTCGCGGGGTATTTGTGGTACTGAGGGGGGCATTTACTAGAAGAATAATGGGTTTTATTTACCCCGTTTAATTTATTAACCCATTTATTGCTGTTTCTATACACATTATCGGGGCTTTTAGGGCTGTAGAACCCTGCGATCCCCTCATACCCAGCAAACATTCTGACCTCCTAGAAAAGAGGGGCATCAGGGAGGGGAGGGGCATCGGGGAAGGAAAGAAGGGCACTAAGGAGGAAAGAGGTGCGTTAAGAGAGGAGATATGGCAAGGGGAAGGAAATAGAGGTAAGAGAGGACACAGGGATTTGGGGCCAAACTAATCAAGGACGGTAGGGATCGCAATGAATGGAGAAATAACGTAGCTTTCCAGATCGGGAATTTGATGCATGGTGCAGCCTGCCAGCTGAGCTGGCACACGGGAATATATTTCGATATTTCTGTACACACCATTTTAACCAATTAGACAGTATTTTGAAACTTTTTGTTTAAAGACACCGTTCAGGTCCCATCATTTCCATTATCGTAAAATGTGGAGAAAATCGAACATAAAAAATATTTATTTTTCCTCCGGTCCGGGAAATAAAGCGGGGAAAATGAGATAAAAATCAGGCGAAATAGGAAAATTTATATTTTTGCTTTCTCTGTTAAGTGAGCAGGTAAATCACTCAACGGGGAGGAAGAAGGGAGCGGAGGACGGCGTTTAAACGCTGGATTTAGCATAGATAAGGTCTGCTCGGTTTGGCAGATGGCTGATTGCTTCTCTCGGCAGGATGGGCTCCTTGAAGAAATAGCAGGACTGATGCTGCGGGCCCGTGGCCATCGTCAGCTGTTACCTGCGCGGCGACGGGGCTGATGCCGACGTGTTTCTCACTTGCTGCGTCTGGAAGGTTTGCCGGTTCCCGGCGTTTGCCCCCTCTGTGGTGGCGGCGCGGGGGGGGGTTTAGCAGCAGGTGACAAGTGTAACGACACAATGCTTTAACGTGTGCAGGGGTAGCCCCCGGGCCGCCGCGTCACGGAGGTGAGCTTCGTACAGCAGCGGGAGCGAGGAGGGGGCCACATAATAAAACATCTGTTCCTTCTCTGTATTTAAGGCAGTAATTGGGGGGGGTTTGGTAGGAGACGGAGGCAGGTGGCAGCGGTGCGCGCATGTACGTGTCACGCCGCCACATTACACCGTGACAGAGAGAAATCCGTCTCCTTTGCGTCACAATAATATTTACGTTGCCTGCTTATGGTGACCGTACCTGGAAAATTTCAAATACTGAACTCTTTAACCAAATGGTCTCAATAACGGTCGTTATGGAAACCATGACCTGTATTAAAGCAGGGATTCCAGCTGTGATAAAGCAGGGAGAAAAGTGATAATCGGGACGCTCGGTTATCATCATAGAATATGAAAGAGAATCGGCTCCAGACTGTGTGACCCTGAGAATCTGCCCCTTCACCCCCAAACCATGTGACTGGGGTAAAAACCTTGAGAATCTGCCCCTTCACCCTGAGAGTGGTGCAAAAACCGTGAGAGTTAGCAGGTATGACTGGTGTACAGAAAATACTGCGGCCCCCCTGTGATACACATGCTCATCTCATACATATAGACACACAGGAACATACTTACACACACTAACACACACAACAACATACTTACACAAACATGCTTACACACGCAGTAACATACTAACATATTCGCACACACACTAACACATAGACACCATTAATTACATACTGACACACACTAACACACTTTCTTACATACTCAAACACATATACTAACACATACACACCATGACATACTTACATACACTAACATGCTTACACGCACTTATATACTTACAGACATACTGTGAGATACACACATACTAACAAATACACACCATAACATACACACCATAACATAACATACACACACTAACATACTTACACACACTCATATACTTACAGATATACTGTAAGATATTTTCACACATATTAACATACTTCAGCACACACCGTAACATATTAACAAATTTACACACACATACTAACAAATACACACCATAACACACACACCATGACATAACATACACACCCTAACACACACACCATGACATAACATACACACCCTAACATACACACCATGACATACTTACACACACTCATATACTAATACACATAACATACTTAAACACACCGTGATATACTTGTACACAAATACAACATACTACTTACACGTCCTGACATACTGATTGACACACACATACACCTGTCTATGTTGGCTCAGGAGGGGGTAGGCCGGTTGTAGCCCTTCTGCTCCCTAGCGGTCCTCACATATGACATCACACCCCGGCGCTCTGACTCAACGCGTCGGACCTGAGGGAGCATGTCCCGCGGTGCTGGCCTAGTGGTAAGCCCCGGCCAGGGGCAGGTTGGAGAAACTGGTGTGGGGGACCCCCACTAGACAGGGCTCCCCTGCAATGTAGGGGCTTCTGTGACCCCAGTGAATTGGGACATCTCTAAGGGGCCACTTTTCTCACTGGTGAATCAGCCTTTCCATTTTGGAAACATTATGTTTGACCCCCAAAAGCTGCCTAAACCAACTTTACATAACAATTATTATTTAAAT
>VKOC01025760.1:0-10738 GCA_009364415.1 Spea multiplicata
ATATAATAGCGAGTAACCTCTTCGCAACCAATGATGTACAAGGTACATCATGAAAGGTTATCCTTAAAGGAGCAATGGGATGTCGTCGATGAAGAGTGGTCCCATGTCTCTGTAATCGAGGCAGTAGCGGGGTCCGCACTTCTGTGCATGTGGTCTCTATTACAGCCAATTACATGCACGGATACAGTTAAATAGCAAAGGGAGTACTTACTTACAAAGGTAAGCACGACCTCTGTCTGTCTCCTTCCCTGGGTTTTTAAAAAAAAAATGTTTTTTTTTTTTTTTGTTTTTTTTTTACTGTGTATTGCATAGTTATTGGGGTGAGGGTTACTGGAGAATTGGATAGGGATAGGGTAAGGTAGGGGTAAACTACCACAGAAACTTTCTCCTGAGGAAGCCAAGAGCGAAACGCGTCGAGAGTTTTAAGAGATATTTTTTACTCTTTTTTTAATCGGACTGTGCTGTGGACTCTGAGAGGATCAAGGGACGTTAAATCTACTATATACGGATACTATTTGCGCTTAACCCAATTATAAGTGCAATTCAACTTCCTATAAAGGACTATAGGGTGGTTTTGAAGTTAACAAATGTATTTTTGGTATTTTCACATTTTATACTAGCTCTGGATCTTTTATTTACCTGTAAAACTGTGAGTAATGTGTTTTTATCCCATTTTTATACATGTTTTTTTCATAAAAAATAATGACATATATGGATTTTTTTTTTTTTTTTAAATCCCTAACAGTCCACAAAAATTTTAAAATATGTATGTGAATAAAGCACATTGAGATCATTTCTTGTCATTACAGAACTACATCCTGGAAAGAGAACAGATTTGTTACATAGAATATGCATTTTCTCCCCATATGCCATCATGGAAATGTAGACAAATGATGTTCCGAGAGGCTGATCAGAATGAGCTATGCTTTCCAAAGCTATAGGGAGCCCTTAGATAATTTGTAGATGATTACGTGATCCTGGCGCAGCTCATTTCAGACCAGCTTGACACATACAAATGGGCGCACAAGTGGTTTTCGTTGCAGGGCGACAACGGAAAGGTAGTACAGTTTTAATGTGACTGTTCCTTTCGATAATACTACTTTAAATAGGCCTTTCATTCAAATCAGCAAAGTTAACTCTTGAAAGGCATTCAAAAAAATTAACTTGATTTTCTGTATTGCAACGGTGAATTATGCACTACAATACATATTTTGCTAAATAAATTTACATGATCCCAACCTCTATTTACAACCTGAACGTGTTAATTATCCAACTGTGCATATATGAAAAGACATGTACGGTCCAATGTGCCTATTGGTAGTACCGGGGCTGGACTGGGCATGAAAAATTGCTCTGGCACTTTATGGCAAGTGACTGCTAAATGCTGCTTGAGTGACAGTAAGGCAATCTTTTGCCCACTTGGATGGACAGTCTAGCGCTGGATAGTACTGATAATATTTAACTATTTAATCCTAAAAAGTCCAAGAGCTGCTCAATTGGAATTACCGGACTCTTCTGTTGACCGACTATGGATGCTAGGGTTTGAATTGGCAGACGAAGCAGAGCTGCAGTCTGTTTTTTTCCCCTGAACCTATTTGTCATGTCTACTATGTGGAGCTACTAGGTGTGTATCATATAGATCTGTTGTTTGCTGATGGTGGAGGCCATGCAAACTGAACAGGCATATATTGTTTTTAACCTTCACTTAACACTAAGCTCCTTTAAAAGGGCTTCTCTCAATTTTAGTCATATTAGTTTAAAGTCACTTTTTAAATTCTTCTGTTACGTAAAGTTCATGCTGTACTTTTGACCAATGATTAGCCAATGTACAATTTATCAGGAAAACATGTTCCAGGAACTGAGAGTCACACCAAGAAAGTTAATCTAACAAATGAGACAGCATGCCTTCGTGCCATAACAGTGCACCTTTTAGGTATAACAAAGTGCCATGACTTTATCCCCAAAATATCGATATTACTGACCTAATGATCACTGAAGGTAAGTGGAAGTCAAAAGCGATTCAAAATTGGCACACTTGATTCTTGACATTTTTCATGTCTTCAGTCGATGTGTCTGTTGTGTAAAGGTTGGTGATTTCAGTTTTAACATATTATTGTGGCACAAGTTTTCTACTTATACCGTCACATGATATTGTTAAAAACCACCTTTGTTGAACGCAACATACTTAACGCTATCGCTGATGGTAAGTCAGACCACAATATCACCTATGATAAATTTTACTTTGTTATGAGATGAACAAGCATGTAAACAGACATCTCCATAAACAAACATTGGCGGTAGAATGGGTCGTACTGAAGAGCTTGGTAACTTTAAGTGTGGTGCTGTCATATGATGCCATATTTGCCACAAGTCAGTTGGTGAAATGCTCTGCTAGATCTGCCTGGCCAACTGTAAGTGCTATTATTATTAAGTGGAAGTCTCTAGGAATAACAACAGCGCAGCCACAAAGCGGTAGACCAAGCATCTGGGTTTGGTGGATACCAGGAGAACACTACCTACCAGGAATGCATAGAGCTTTGCATAGTTTGGTGGAGGAGGAATAATGGTCTGGGGCTGTTTTTCAGGGTTTGGGATAGCCCCCTTAGTTTGGTGTGGAGGAACTTGAGTGGCCTTAATGGAGCCGTGACCATAACCCAATTGAACACATTTGGGATTAATTAAAATGCCAGTTGTGACCCTTTCTAATCCAACATCAGTGCCAGATCTCTCAAATACTATTTTGGCTGGATGGGCACACTAGATCTTGTTGAAAGGCTTCCAAGAATAGCAGAGGCTGTTATAGCCACAAAGTGGGGCCAACGCCATATTAATGCCTATGGTTTTGATATGGGATGTCCAACAAGATTATCTATGTGTGATATAAAACAAAGACAATGAGGGTAAACACAAAATACAACTTTTAAATGATTCTTTTATATTGCTGTGGAGGATTTTGGAGTGAATTTCGGCACATTTTCTTAAATTGTGTTAATTCAGGACTTTTTGTGCCTTTAAGTCATTCAGAGGTGGACTTCTTTGTGTGCTTTGGATCATTGTCCTGCTGCATAACCCAGCTGCATTTGAGCTTTAGGTCACAAGCCGATGGCCACACATTTGTCTTCAGAATTTTCAAGTAAAGATCAGAATTCATGGTTTCATCAATTATGGCAAGTCACCCAGGTCCTGAAGCAGCAAAGCAACCCCAGACCATCACACTACCGCCATTATCAATATTCAAGGTTGTTTTATAGAGAGGTTTGCTAAAGTCAGTCTGTTATTTTCTGTACAGGGATTTATAGCAAGAACATATTAATACCATAACTAAGGCAAGGCTAGGGTAGTCCACCTGATTCCAAAAGAAAAATATGTCTACATGAACATGCCAGTTACCCTTTTCAGTGTAATCATTCCTCTTTATTTCCTTATACACATGTTTACAGTGCACACAAAGTGTCCCTATCTTTATCCGTGTCTTGCTGAATATTACCCATGGCTGATTTAAAAATAATATCCTGGTCTGTTAAAAAAGAGAAAGACCTGGGTGTGGATGCCGTTGTGTGTTTACGTAGTAATCTAACATTAATCACTGTGACAGGCTTGTATTAGATATTTATAAATACCCTTAAACCGAGCACTGAGCCTGTAGTGAAAACTCTTTTTACGGCACTGAAATAAATAAATCTGGGCATGCCTTCCAACCCAAATCTCTCTAACTCTCTTTCCTCCTGATGCCTCCCTTTCCTAGAAGCTGAGAGTGGTTGGTGGTATGGTTCCTAGAAATAATTGTAATGTGTATATTACATACATTTGGTTTATGAATGAAATCATTTAAAGGAAATTATTGATAAAGGCATGCATCCAACCACAAATCAGTTGTCAACCACAAAAAAAAGTTGTCAGGAGAGTTTTTTGGAGAGCTGTGTTACCGCTCCATGACTTCATTTTACATTAGGAGGGCTGGCACCTTCTTGCCAGGGGTACATGGACAGCTGAGTGGCACCACCGGCCCCTTGCCCTGCCCTGTAACATACATTCTCGCACACACTTACACTGCACTCAGTATAACACATACACAAACTACACATACACACTAACATTAACAAATACACACACATACTTACACATAAACACTCACGTTAACACATACATATACACTCATGGAGCTTAATTCCTAATAAAGGACTCTATTTTTTGTTATTTACTAGATATTTATATTTTGCAAAACCTAATAACGTTCTGCTTGTTTCACAGAAACGACAGCTCCTATCTGCGCTAAAGACATCACGGATCTCTTGATGAAAGACCTTGCCTTTTTGTCTGGTGAGTACAGCGAGGTTCCCTGTTTGCCCGTGTAACTGAATACTCAGGATGAACTTGTAAACTATTTGGCAAAGTGATACCCCCCGCATTATGTTTAAGAGATTGGTGCCATGAGACGTGTACTTAATAAAACATTACGTCCGTACAGATATAGTTTCCCCACTGCAGTGTTTTTCTAATTCAATTTATTCTCCCTCCTATCTTGAATATAGCTAACCCGATAGTGTTAGAGAGATAATATAAATGCTGTTCCTTATTTATTAGGAGAAATTCTGCAAATGTGGCACTTTTAGCAGGAACATGGTAACAGCCCCAAATTTAGAACCCTGCCCCAGATTTTCTCATAATAAGTATGTCTCATAGTTTATGTCATCATTTAGCTAGCAGGTTCGGAGCCCTGAAATTTCCTAATTCCCAATTAATAGATCAATTCATAGTCTATTTGTGAACCTTTTCCGTTGGCTTATTTCAGCTGTGTGATGTTCAGTTCAGAACATTGTGATACTGAAAGATTCATTTATTTAGATTATGAAAGAATTTGCCTCATCCTTTTTGAGTAATTTTTATATAAAGTCACATTTTGTCATTTCATGTACATCAGTTCTCTGTTCTGCTAACTAAATAGGTAAAAGTAGGAAAAGGCATTGGAGTTATCAGAATAATTAGACTCTTGAATTAAATCTAATTGTCATGCTCCAATTTCGCAGGAGAAAATGCTTTGATAAAATGCCTCAAGGGCTACAAAGAGTTCAGTCTTTTACGGAATATTTATTTTGTTCCCTCGCTTCAATTTGACGTGCTGTAATAGCACCGAGATGTGACATTTTATTCCCGTTTTATTAATACATGATTATGACTCACATTTTATTATGTATACCGGACTTTTCCATAAACATTCACTAAAGGTTGAGTTAAATTAGGTTGGCAGTTAAGTCCAGCTGCTGAGACCAACTCAGCTGAGTTGGCTTAAATAAAGCAACGCCCATATTTACTAAACTCACTCCAACTCAAGTGGATTTCAAGTCAAGTGAAACTCAATTTACGATGTGAGTTGCAGTGGAAAGTAGAGCAAGATAATCATCTTGACTCTTCTGGACACAAGTCAACAGTTCAAACTCTTGATAAATCAAGCAGACTGGCAGATGACTGTTAAATCAACGACATTAGAATCTTGATGGGAATCTTAATGGGAAACATGAGAGCATTCAGAGCATCTGAGCTTTTTAGTGCAAGTTATTGTTTCTAGAAGGTTTAATGAGTGTTGACTCAGGTCTGTAACTTAACTGACAGCCAGGACTCCAATGAATAGACCATACTATGTTGATAACTTAATCTGCATGAAAATGTATTAAACTTAATAAATCCTTTATTTCGATTTGTTAGGCGGTCGAGGAAAAGATAACGACTGGATCATAACTCTTCCAGAAAATTTGACATTCAATGACGTTCCTGAATGTGATCTCCAGAATATACTGACTTACTTAACTTCCATTCCAAGGTATATATATATTATATATAAAAATGCTTTATTTGAATTTTCCACAAAAAGGGTAAGAATGCTAGATGACATATAAACATAATATTATGTAACATTAAAAACCGCAGTGATAGGTGTGACACACAGACCTGACCTATATCTAAGAAGGAGGAAAAATACTCCTTAAAATGACCTTTTCTATAAAATTATTTCTTACATTTTTTAAAATATTTTATTACTTTGAGGACTGTACCTGCCTCAATACATGCCAGCCTCCCTCGGGAAGGGTTCAGTGTCAGAGAGCTGAGCACCATGTAGATGATACCTTCATATGGGCCAACAGAGAAGAAAATGTAGAGTTACTTAAGTATTCAAGATCCCAGGGGGGCAATAAAGGTATCACTTATGACCAAAAATGGCCTATATAGTTAACTCCTTAACATCGGGGCATCATGGAAACCAATTAAATGTCCCTGCTGATTCTGCCTTAGCCATTCTAGGAGAGACCACTGTAATGTCAGGATTATTTGTTCCCTACTGCTTCTCTTTTACAAATATATTATAGGTAAATATTCTATTTCTTGCATTAAAGTTTTACTGTTCTATTCTCCCGACTGTTATTGGCTTCCATTTGTACCTTCCCTGTTTCATTTTCTGTTGCCACTAAGGTTTTTATACGACCAGCCTATTGTATAAATGGTACCTTTGCACAAACTGCTAGTGATAAGCAGGACATAAAATATAGCTGCTTTCAGATAAAACTGAAATTAGCTGTATTAAGAAAGTTACAATAGTAATCTCAGAAAGCCCAGAACTTAAATAAAGTGAAAGCGAAACCGATGCTTTTGTGTTCTTATGCTGTACCTTCACAATCAACATTAGCCTTTATCTTAAACTCGTTGATGTATTCTACAATCATTATCGGAAAAGAATACAGAAACATTTTGAAATTGGATATTTATTGCACACAGTTATTTGAATGTGTTATCTGGTGATTAATGCAAGTTGAGCTGAGAAGGGATAGACATGGTAATTTCCCCCATGACCTGCTCAGTTCCAAAAATTGTGGGCCACTGCCAGAAGCCTTGTTTTACAATTCCATGTATATCCGCCTGGATGTTTAAAGTAATTAATAGGGCCCTAGGCAGCGTTTACAGTATTCGACCTGTACTAATTCCTATACTATGGTGCCCTTCGCAAAAATATTGGCACCCTTGGTAAATATGAATAAAGAAAGTTGAAGCTGTGAAAATTGTCTATATTGTTTCAACTTTTGATCCTTTGAAAATGCCAATTTCCACTGTCAGGGCAATAATTAAGAAGTTCCAATCAACTTGAAATGTTATGAATTAAGCTGGAAGAGGATGTGTGTCTATATTGTCTCAAGGACGATTAGAGTGGCCACAAAATCTCCAAGGACCACAGCTTGAGAATTGCAGAAGTTAGTTGCGTATTGGGGTCAGAGTCTCCAAAACTACAATTTGATGTTACCTACATCACCACAAGTTGTTTGGAAGGGTTTCAAGAAAAAAGCCTCTACTCTCCTCCAAAAACATGGTTTACTGACCATAAAATCAAGGTCCTACCATGGCCACCCCAGTCCCCTGACTTGAACCCCATAGAAAACCTGTAGGGTGAGCTGAACAGGAGAGTCCACCAGCATCTCGGATCCCTTGCCGTGTATTCTCCAACCTCATCAGGCATTATTGAGCTGTTATCAGAGCGACTGTTATCTTGGCAAGGGAAGGGGGGTAGCACAAAGTATTGACTAAAAGGGTGCCAATAGCTGTGACACACATATATTTAACCTTTTTTTTTATAAACCTCTGTTGTGTTAGCAATTGTTTGATATCCATGAGAGCAGGGTTTTTTTGTGTATTGTTTGAAGAAAAGATCAAAAGGTTAAACAATAATTTACATTTTTCACAGCCTTCTTTGCTCATATTTACCAAAGGTGACGATATTTGTGGAGGGCGCTGTAGCTGTTCTTTAAAAAATGTAATAATCTCACTTGGAAACATTTTTCTGTAATATTTTAAATGTTTTCCCTTGTAGCAAACAAGAAAGGGATGTTAAATTCATTATCCTGTTAGACAGAAGACTGGATACCTGGACGTCTATAAAACTAGCACTGCAGAAATTATCCGTAAGTTAATTCTGTATGAAACATAGTGTTAATGATATATTAAACAAGGGTCGATTGGACTACAATTTGACACATCCCAGACAGGTCTCGGCATAATTGACCATATTCTTAGAAGCTTGTGTGGGAATGGGAAGAATAAATCATCTAAATAATCTACAGCAACCACACTTCCTTTGTCGTTTACCGACTGCCCAGCCATATCTTATGTCAAATTTCTTTAATTTAAACGTAAATTAAAGAAAAGGCAGATGATTATAGTGGTGAGTCCCCTTTTAGAGGGCATCCTGTACACCTCCATTTTTCCCTGTGGGATGGAGGGGGTTAATTTAACAAAAAATAAAAAAAAATTCTCATGCTATTGAAGATTAAGAGTATTCTAGACAATTGGAATAAACCCCTTCCATGGCACACTGGAAGGCAAAAACTCTCTATCCTCCTGCGAGAATGGACCCTAACACTACAAGATAAAACGTAAAAGGGTGCAACATTTTTTGATACGTGGGAGCCATTTATTAACACATTAATCCCCTTGTTATAACAGTGCATTAGGAAAGTGGTCTCCAAGGTACTGTAAAAGATCGGGGGGGATGGAGATGTTGCCGTTAGATTTTGTGTGTCCTTGTGGATGACTGGCGGATTTACCTGGACGTGCATCACAATAAATACAGAAAGGGCTTTCTTTTCAATGTTCCTTCCATTTTAAGGTGTTGGAAGGGTGAGTCTGACTTAGTTCATGTGCAGTCTTCAGAAGCCCAGGCGGGGGGACTAGCTGAGCCCTGATTTGACTTGTGCTCCTTAGCAGCTGAGTCTCACTCATCTCTACAAGTAACTGCGTTCTTCATTTTTTTCTATTAGAGAACCGCAGCTATAAATCTCTTGCTGAGTGCCAACGCTCAGAAAGCCCGTAGAGTTCTGCTCCTGATTTATTTAATCACGTCATATTTTCAGCGTCTTTAAGCACTGCTCTTATATTAAATGTCCTTTAGAAAATCCGTTCATTTAACACTTTCCCTGCTAGGTTTGTCTGGCCCTCCTGAACAGGACAGCTGGCAGTGTATAGGTTAAAAGTCAGCCGTGTCCCATGACATGCAGACATTTGATAGCCAGGTGTGTGTATATTCGGTGGTTCTGCGCGGAGGATGCTTCCCCGTGTGGTTATGTGAGCCAGTAGATGTGTGTCTGCTGTAGAGTAACGCGCACACTGACGAATCAATGCAGGGCTCGCTGTCTGAGCGGTCCGGTAGTATACAGTAGTTCCTTTTCGCAGTGCTGTGGTAATGGAAGTGACGGCTGCAGCCCAGTCATTGCTCTCCTCTGCATTAGCAAATTTTAAACACCGAGCAAGCAAGCAGAGCATACATCACCAATGCATCCCTAACGACAGGACAACTGAAATCATTATTTCGGCTCGTACAAGACATGGCAGAAGCAAATCCCCCAAGAGGCACGATGAGGCTGCAAAGGAATGCGGTAAGGAAACTGTCTGCAGTCTTAAAATGCAGAGCAGTGCAGCAAAAAGCACCGTTCGGGGCTCTAGCAAAGAAAATTGCTGAATTTGAATCTTCTAAGCATGCGGAATATGTTACGCTGCAGGGAATCCAAGTTTGCCCTGCCATAATAATAAATCACAGCACTCTGTGCCGACATCACAAGCAGCTGCATTAACATTTCATTGGCATCCGCTAATGCAGTCGTCCTACGTATTTACTGACCTAGCAATGCTCGGCCTCTTTAGATGAATATAATGCTGCAATCTAATGATCTTTTTACGTTTAAGGTGCATGTTACTTGTGTGTCGTTGATATGCAGAAGAAATGTGACTTTGGGACCATTTACTGACCTACTCATAAAGTTACTTGACTGAAGTACAAAGCAATTGTAAATGAAACATTAGGCTACACCATCGCAAAGTTTGTGTATAAATTATAGTGTTCTCATAAATTGGTAATATCTATTATATGTACATTGCAATGATCACAAAATATAGCTTTGTTACAATGAGTCTTACATCGCACTTTATTTTTTTTACTAAAATCGAATAAAGAGTTAAAAGTCCAATAAAGTCGGTTAAAACTATAATTACTGGGTAAGTAATGTGTCGTAGTATACGTAGTATATGTACGAGTTATTTGAGTAGGTGTGAGATATGGGGATCAATGTACATGTTTTCTCAGACGAGTCTGTGAAATATGGCGCCCCTGTCCTGTACTTAAATCACATTGCTATCTCACCAAAGGGTTTGAAATATTCAAGGTGACACCTGTCTACATCACAGTGGCTACTTTCAAATCAATTCCGTCTTTTAATTAATGAAATAACCACATGCATTGAGCTGTATTGAGTTAAATCATGCCACTAAATCCAGCCATAGTATTGGAAAATAGTATTTGATTGTTGAAAAGCACGTGAGCAACATGGGGAAAATTATCAGCAATAACAGAATAATTTCTGTTACCATAGTGCAGATCAGGTAATGTGGGTCGGTGCTATATAATGAATACACCATGCATAAAGTTATCCTCTTCTGCTTCAAGACCAAGATGCTTATTTTTTATGTAAAAGATTATCACATCCTGTGGTGGTGATTACTAACTTCACCGTATGTTGTTTTTTTCATAGGAAGGTCAAATTTCATGTTCTTAAGACTGAAATTCTCAATTTAATGGCGATGGAAGGGTCCATGGCTATAAATGTAGGACTTTAAATACAGAAATCGAAATGGCCTAGATATAAAAGGAGGGAGTGCAATGTACTTTAAAGTTATTAAAGACTACTAAATAATAGAATGTGACTAT
>VKOC01025761.1:0-10214 GCA_009364415.1 Spea multiplicata
CAGGGGGGGCAAGGATTAACCTAGGGTTGCCCCCCCTTGCCCCCCTGTAGCGACGCCACTGGTGAGCATGAATGTCTAAGTATAAGTGTGTGTTAACATGAATGTGTATGTGAAAGTGTTTGTACGTACAAGCATGAATGTGTGTTTTTGTGTTAGCATAGATGTTTATGTGTAAGTGTGTGAGCATATATATGTGTATGTGTAAGTGTTTGCGTGTTACATACAGTATGTGTGGCAGAGCGTATATTGAGGGGCAAGGGGACAATCTGTTTGGAGCAATGATGGCACAGACAAGCTGTCTAAAATCAATGATGGTGCAGATAAGCTGTTTAGGGCACTGACAAGCAGGGGTAAAGATGGCACAGACAGGCTGTTTGGGGTTATGATAGCACTGATAAGCTGCTTGGGGGCAAAGGTGGCACTTGCAAGCTGTTTCAGGGCAAAGGTAGCACCGTGGGACAATTGCTTGCTGATATTGGTGGTCCCAGGGCCCTTTCTATCGGTTTGTTGGTGCTACATTCATGTGGTAGGTTTTAGGCTGGGCTGTGGCTCAGAAACTAGTGGCATATAATACTCCCTATATGCCACTCTGCCTCCAGATTGTCTTTTAACCCTCTATATGCCACTCTGCCTCCTGAAATACCTTATACCCCTCTATATTCCACTCTGCCCCATGATATGGATTTTAGCCCCCTATATGCCAGAGTGGCATATAGGGGTATAAGGCATTTCTGGAGGCTGAGTGGCACATAGGGAGTTAAAAGGCATATAATGGGGCACAGTGGCATATAGGGGTGTAAGGCATTTCTGGAGGCAGAGTGGCATATAGGAGGGTATAAGGCATTTGAGGAAGGCAGCGTGGAATATAGGGTGGTATAAGACATATATGGGGCAATGTGGCATAACTGGGGGGGTAGGTTTGGGAAATAAAAGGAATAAAAACAAAAAAAATAATTTTTCTCAATCATAGCTTTTATTAAATCTGAAAAATAGTTAACATGTGAATTAAATATTTAATATTTACTAGTAAAACTTTTTTCCTATAGGGTCGTCTTATATTCAGGGCTTTTCTTTTTTTCCTAAATTAATACGGCCCTGGTTCTGTAAGGTCAGTGGCCGCCTGATGGCGTAGGTGCGGACTACTGACATATACGTGTGGCCACATGTTATGTTTTTATGATCACGTAGCATGTGACCAGGCATATCCAGCTATCGGCCATACACTGCATTACCAGATCTGTTGCTGGAGTGAGTATCGAGTGCTGACAGCCAGTGGCCCAAAGTGTATTTGCAGCGTGTGCCAGATTACCATTCCAGATCTGTTGAACATTCTGAGCAATCCTCAGTCTTGCCTTGTTGGTAATCCCCAGTCTTCCCCTGTTGGGTGCAAATCCCACTTTAGACACAAAATAATATTTTTTTTCAACAATTGTCACTGTATGCATATGGGAGATAAATATTTAAAATTGTAATCAAAAACATGGCATACTGTGTCATTTTTACATCACTGCTCTTTTGTATATTTCCCAAATGTATTCTACCAATTAAATGCCTCAATCCACTAGTAGCTGCAGCCTGATCAGTTAATTTACACTTCCCATATTCTGTCCCGCTGTGAAATACAGCAGGTGAGCATATATTATACTAATTTACTTTTAATGTTAACCATAATGGAAAATGACTGAAAAAGAGAGGAAAATTAACATCCACAACTGATATTTCAGTAGCAAGTAAAGGATAAGTGCTTGAGTTGCAAACCCATGATTTCAAAATGTGTATGACGTCTATATATACGTAAAGAGAAAGTAGAAAAATCTCAGGAAAAAATAATAATGTAAACACGGTAAATCATCATTGGTAAGCAAGGTATAAAGGTTCTACTCTTGTGGGCTTTGAAAGGCTATTTATACAAGCCTGATATTATGACTACTTTTTATTTATAACAGGGCTGGCACCCTCTATAGGCAAGGTAGGTAGCAGCCTAGAGTGCAGAACTACGTGGGGGCCCATTCTCTGAGACAGACTGCTCTACCCAGCGTTGGCCCTGCTCATGACTTGCCATAAAATCACTTCACTATACAGAATATCCATACAAATAATGCATTTTTATATAGGGCAGTGATTATCTTCCATCTGTCAGGCTTCCTATGTTGCCACCGAACTGTGATGGTAGTTGTGCCAGCGCTTGCTCTCAGCGATGCTGAGAGTATATGATATAATTTTCCAGCGTTTAGCAGTGACGTTGCACACACTCACCACACGAGAGAAAGAGAAGGGAGATAATGAGAAAAAAAAGAGAGATGGGAGAAAGGGACGTTGTAGTGAGAAGAGGGATAATGAAAAGGTGAGAGATGGGGAAGGTTGCAGGGAAAACAACAAAAAGAAAAGATAATCAACAAGGACAGAGATAGGGAGAATTATTGAGAAGAAGGAGAAATGAGAACAAAGGGGAGAGAAAAAGAGAAAGTAGAGATATTGAGAAAAAAGAGATATAATTACAATTAAGGAATGAGATAATGAGATTTGAAGAAAATGGGGGGGCTAATGAGATAAAAGGGGAAAGAGGAGAGTTGAGATACAGAGGTTTGTGTGATATCCTTGATATACTGAATTAAGGTGCTTAAACTTAAATTGCTGTTACATTCTTTTAAAGTTTGCAGGTTTCTAGTGCCTTGGCAATCCCGAAAGATTTCTCTATGACTGTTATTAAAGGGAAGGTTTTATGTCCCACAAAGGAAGAATGTGCATTAAAGTACTTTGTGTGTTCTTTAATATTCATTCTTCAGAAACAGAAAATAAAAAATAAAGCCCTTGCCCTAGGTAGAAGCTGCAGATCAGCAGTTCAAGCTCCCCTCCTCCACCATTGTTCCACCATTTTCCGCACTGACTCATCCTCATTTTCTGTTTCATTGAAATAATCCGTTTTACGTGTGTCTTAAATGCCAGAGGATATCAAGATTAACTAACGGGCTAGAACCCTTACATTATGGCACGTGCAAAAGTGATATTTTCACGGGATTAATATTAAAGACAGACTCAGAAGGAATGATCACCTCTTGGGAGGTGGAAATTCATATTAAAGTATCATCTCATAAAAAGACATTAAAAAAAACCCCTTAACATCATTCTGTCATAATAATATCTGATTTTACAATATGTTATAACATAGCAACAAGGATGATTACAGGTAAACGTTGAAAGTAATATTGCGTGGAAGTATGTTCATTTAATATATCATTTCGTACTATGTAATAATCTAGTCTACATTTATCTTTTTATTTGCCTGCTTGGAATACTTTATTTATTCCTAGACACTTCCATTAAGTAATATGACAGACAATTACAGTGCTTTTAAGGAGACGTAATATTGTGAAATCGTTTATATTTTGTGTCAGTTAATGTTAATATTTTTTGTTCAAAAATAAAGGCATAGAGTTGTACTGTGTTAGCCGTAGAAAGAGAAGAAGCAAGTTTGGTAAAGATGATACCTTTAGTATCTGAAGTATTAAATCCTCTCATGTAAAAATGATGCTTTATGTGGATCTTTTTTTATACATGGAAACAGGTTATAAATTTAGTTCTATTCCAGGCAATTTTTGCGAACAAGATGAAGTACTGGAAAATTCTCATCACTTATATGTTTATAAAATCAGAAAACTTAGTCAAAATAGTCAATAAGCATAATGTACTCAAGAATTACGTTAGTCGATTTATTAATGTAAGTCAATTTATTAATGTAATTCAACAGGGAAGGCTATACTTAAACTGTTATCTTTTCTAACACTACACAGTTATTTAATACCCCACACATAGCCATTCGTACCGTACTGGAAATTGGTCTCTGGGTCTTAATGACGTTGTGACTTAACATTTGGAAGTTACACAGTAATGTGGTTTTCTGTGACCTCTTGTAATGGGAAGCCAGTACAGTATCTCATGTATTATTAATAAATGAAATGAACACATTGTATATTTTAAAGTTTCTTAACCCCTTCGTGACAAAGGCTGATTTTACATTTTGTACCCTTCGTGACAATGGCCTTTTTAACATTTCTGCGCTGCTTGTGTTAAGCTGTAATTTTCTTTTTTCCCGTTTACTGAACCCACACACATTAGATATTGTTTTTTTCAGGACAAGAAGGGCTTTCTTTAGATGACATTGTTTTGATTGTATCATATTATTTACTATTAAAAAAATTATAAAATATGGTGAAAAATTTAGAAAAAAATGACTGTTTCTAACTTTTAGTTGAAAAATCTTTTACTCATCTATAAAAGGTAATGAAAAAACCTGCTGAAAAGATTCTACTATTTGTCCTGAGTTTAGAAATACCCAATGTTTTTATGTTTTTTTGCTTTTTTCTACCCATTATGGGGCAATAAGTACAGGTTTAAACGTCTGCACCCGTTTAAAGACGTGCCGGTCCTGGCACGTCAATTGTCGTAAAGCACATGCTTTTACGTGTCGTGCCAGGACCGGCAATTGTCATCAAGGGGTTAAAATGTATAAATATTTTCTTTTTGTGATCTTTGTCCTTTAAGATTTGGAACTATTACTACCTATTATTTAAATATTTTTAATGTAATTAAACGTACGTTTTTGTCAACTAACATTTAATATTGTTGAGCCACTGCTAAAGACAAGATGTTGCATATTAAATATTTCTTGTCTCCATGTTATGGTTCTCTGTTTTGCTCTCTCTTTTTATCACTTATCATTAGCACAAAATTAGATTGAAGACCTTTATGACAAACGTTCAATACGCCAGTATTTCTGTAGGTCATGCACAGAAATAAAAAATCAATAAATGTAAATGGAAGCCATGAAAACCTTTCCCAGTAATCATGAATCACATCCAAATCCCAAATATGTTTCTCACTTAAATGGAATTAATAGACAACATAAGTTATAAAGTCAATACCTTCACAGGAAATCCAGTAAATGTTTTACCAATTAGGTTATTTTGGTCAATAAAACAAAAATAGGGCAATAAAATACATTGTAGCAGTTGGTGCAAAGAAATAATGAGATTTGTTATAAATTAATTTTGGCAACTGCAGTACTGGCATGTAAAACGATCACAAGATCTTAGATGTATCTAGTGCTTAAACAGCATTATCCGACAATCATACATGTATCCTGTGTGAGAACCTCCTTAATATACAAGATATGACCCGACTATTCCCAAGTGTCACCCTTAATACCGTGTTGTTACAGTGTGACATGACTTCTCCTTGGTAGTGTGATAAAGCTATGACCAACTTCCTTAGGGTCACCTACTATAGGGTCACGCCAAGAAGATACACCATATGACCAAAAGTATGTGGACACCTGACCATCCCTCTTAGATGAGCTGTCAGGCATCTCATGAAGCTCCCAATGCACAGTGCTTATACAGATGTTGGTTCCAGAGGCAGTTTGGAACTCTGTAGTGGGTGACGCTACGCACTTCTAACGCTTGTGGCTGGACTGATGTTACTACTAGATGCTTCGCAATAATTGTACTTACAGAACATTTTTGTATTATAATTGTTTGGTTCACTTTTTTTTAACAGGCTTTTAGGATTAGAATTGTCCAACAAGGTATTGCATCACAAAAATTCTGGTATCATACTAAGTCTTCTTTTCTTTGCCCTGTGTCTGTAGGGTCATCTGGTCTTGCATGCATCTTAGAATGTTCTATGTACATCTATATCTCATACATACATGTTTAAAGTCAGGTAAACGAAATACAGACTATATCAGCATTAATGGGTATCCTAAGCAGGAAATTATTTATATCCCCTACAAAATACCCCTTCCTGTTTCTTTTATACATTCCATCAGCTCTTTAAATAGGGTTATTTTCAGAGTGGAAGAAAATCCATATTTTTCATCATTTTACATGTAAATATGCTCTGCTGGAGAAGCAATTCCAAGATCAAAATGTGAACTTAATGGGTTTGATAAAATTACACCAAAAGAGTTAGCAGTGGGTGGGAAGAAATGAAGTGTAAAAAAAAAGGGTATTGGAGGAAGTATCTATCGGAGTATCTGTAAATGTAGCGTAATGTCATTTGCTATTTTAAGATGGTTTATAAATCAGTTGTGTTTTAAAATATGATTTTAAATGTTTTATTAAAAAAAACACTTGTCCATCTCACATAGAAACATAGAATGTGATAGTAGAGAAGAATCATATGGCCCCCCCCTGTCGTCGGGGGGGAGGGGGGTGGCATTTTAAACTTTGTCTTGGGCCAGCACCCAAGTAGTTATCTCTGTCTGCACCCAAGTAGTTATCTCCTACTGTCTCCATCCCATTCAACCATACAATAGATTGTAAGCTCACAAGAACAGGGCCTATATGTTAAAGTATGTTAAAGCTATTATCATTTTTAAATTGTCTGTTAACTACTTAACTGTCCCTAATTGTAACAGCGAAATATGCTGGCCTTGCATAGATGAATCGGCTTTAATAAACTGTGGTAATCTGTATATTACCCATTCCTGAATACAATTCCACATCTGTCACATTTTGAAAACAGTATGTGAAATATAAAAAATATATATGGGGCTAATTATTACATTAACCACTGATTTAAACAGGAAGAGATACTGACATTAAAAACAATTACATGAATTGCAGGAAATGATGTGATGTTTCCGGCACATTTAATATTTAAATTGATGCTGTTTGCTGTAGAGATGTTTAAAAGAGAATAGACAGATAGAAATGCTGTCACTAAGAACCCTGTTCACATATGGTAAATCCAAAGTTAGACCTTAAAGAGCTCAAACACACAATATTATGGCAGCGCTTTAGGGCAACCCATACATAAAGCACATCGGTACAATGTAACAGTACACGTATAGATCAAAAGATATTTTTATTTAAAGTTGGATGAATATACGTATAATGGCTAACATGATAATTGTTTTTATGTTATTCATTGGGATATTCAGATGATTGAGGGACCTCTCAACTATCATATGCATTAAGGTGCATATGAGGACTGAAGTGTCCCTTTAAAATGAATACATGACAAAAATGTTGTTTTCCTAGCTTTTACCAGAGATAATAATATATGTAGATGTAGCGTATTTTAATCTAAAACGAAGGATAATTTTATGTCTAGTCCAGAAGTTAAGTGGTTATAGCTTACTCAGAACTAAACGTTAATACTGGGTGGTAGTGTAGAGAATTGAATCTTGTTACCCCTGACGAAGCTGATGGCTATGCCAGAGAAAGACGTGTCAGGCTTAGTTGTTTTTATTACATTATTTTTGCAGTCTTTATCTGTCTTTATCTGTTTATGTTGGGTGGTCCTACCTGTTACTGATATAGGGATAGAATGCGATCTTGTATCGCGAGGATTTAGATGCATGCACTTAGTGGAGGGTGTGGATCTTTATACATAAAGAGATGTTTTGAGTGCTGTATTGATAGTAGTGAGGTGTAGTGAGTAGATTGTGGATATCTTTCTATTTATTTCTTTATTGAGCTAAGAATTAGTTTAGATATTGAATAAAGGTAAAGTTTTAATCTTGGGGAAGGTTCCATTTATTACATGTTTGTTGGAGGGGTAGTAGCTCATTGAGGAGTAGGACGAATAGGGGCTCATATAGTATTTATGTGTATTTCTCCCAGTCCTATAGAATGCTGATGGATGTATCTACTTATTGGTGAATGAGTAGATGCCTGCTGTTGCTACAGGTGCTGGTCCTGCAATGAAAAATCTATTCCAGATCTATTCCCTAAGATACTGCTACTGTAAGTGAAGGGCTCAGAATGTGGCAGGGACCTCATTGAAAATATTGCTCAGCGTTTCATTTGTAAATGAGTTAAGAGTTAAGGAAACTAAATTCATTGTCTGAAAACAAACATGGCAGACAGACGTGCCCAATTCTAGTAACTACTATCCTGTTTCTCGTGTTCCTTTATCTGGATAGCTGCAGGGGTGTAGTGAGTGAAACTACATGTTGCTCACTTGCTTCTTCCAATTAACATTTCTTTTTGGATGTCTTGGCAAGTGTAATGTACATCCTTACCTAACTATAAGTGCCCATCAACATACAATACCAAGGTGTCATCTTTGATTTTTCTAGCCATTCATGTTAACTTCATATTAAAATTCTGCTTCAGTGCTTCACCACCTCACGCAAACTGCCACAAAAAGCACTCTTGTTATCACCCTTTTACTTCTCTACTTGAAAGTAGACATGAAGTTCCTCATGTTGAAGAAATCTATCAATTCTTTATATGCTCCCCATGAGTTAGAACACTCCTTTTGTTTTATGATCTTCTCTTTGTCACACTTACAAGACATTTTCTAACTGTAACCCATATTTCTGAAAAACACATAACCTCCTGCACTCTTCTTCCCTCTTGCCTTTTAAACGGCTCTTCAAAAGGAATCTTACAAATCACTCACCTTGTACCTTACCTAATCCATATTTTGCACCGTGCCTATTGTCGCAGTTCCACAAAAACTGTAGCTATAATAATAGTACAAGTTAAATTATACTATATTATATTATTATTTGCAGTATTATACAGTCATCCTGTATATCCATAGAAAAATTTCTATTTTCCACCTTCACCCCTCTTTAAAACCCCCTTTTCATCCTCTTTCCATTCCTTTTCTAGCCTAATTTCTTCTTACCCATATATTTATCATGTTATCCCATTTCTAAATCACTTTAGTTCTTTTCAGAAAAAAAATCTAATTTCATTATGTGACACAAATATGCCTGCTACCCCCCTTTTCAATCACTTGCACTATTGCTGGGGGCAGGATTCCAGGGAACAGGAAGGCAAATGACCCCTCTTGGACCTTTCTATGGTCTCTCATTATTGTCTTTAAGAAAAAAAATTGAATTTCTTAATAACTACTCAAATCTTTGCGCTAGAGTACTGTGCAATGACCATTAGGAAAGCAAGAATGTGTGAATGAATTAGTATTATTAGTCTATCCATGTCCTTTAAAGACCATTGGCCACGCCAGCAGCCTCAATACACTATAACAACCAACAAACATTTTTTCAACATTAAAACAATTCATATAATCTAATATGTTTATAATCCAAATTTTGATTATGGCATCTGAGGAACACAGCAGTGAATACAACATCATGAAAAAAAAACCCACAGATATTTACATCCAATTTATTATCACAGATTACAAGTGTTGTATACTTTTCAACGATAATTGATTTGGGTTTAGAAAGAAAAATACTTCTGCAGACATTTAATGGAGAAAATTGTAATTATAAAGATGAAAAAAAAATGAAAATATATCTAAGCATAATAATTTGGAAAATAAAATGATTGTTTAGCTAGTTAGAAGAATGAGTAATATTAGATATTCTTAGAGTATTTGATTCAACGACCTTACCACCAACCTGATTACTTGAAATGACCTTCTGTATATCCATACCATCTTTCCACTTGTGCAAATTAGCACATCCAATTAACACCTATTTTTGATGTGTACTACACCATGTTCAAGCTGCAATAAAAAGGTTACTCTGAAAAACAGCATATATGGTACATATATGAAGAAAAATGTGTATGCCACAATTTTACTAGCATTCATTAGTTACTTTCATTAAGGGTCCAGCTGCTAATTAGATGAAAACGGTACTATAATAAGGGTTATTGGGTTAATGTATATTTCATAGCTTTCCTTGAATTGTTCATTGAAACGTTTGTAAAATAAATAATCTATTCTGTTGATCAATTATGTAGGCACAGGTCCATTGGATTGGAGGGACATATTTAAGTGTTTCAAAGTATGGAGCCAGGGGCAGACTGGCCTAGAGGACGGGGTACTCCCTGGGCTGGTTAAAATTATTTAAATAAGGGTGACGCAACTTGAGTGGTTATGGGAAAGGGAGAGATATAAAATAAGGCTGACATGGCAGTAGAGGGATTGGGATGCAAGACAGGCTCCAGGTAAGTGTGTGTGAGGGAGAGTGTATGGCGGGAGAGGCAGAGGTCAGCAGGCCGCTTAGCTTTGTCTGCGCCAGGGCCAAATGGTGCCGGCTTTCCCCTGTATGGAGTTACAATAAGCCACATCTATGAGGTATTTTTATAAATGAATACTAAACAAAAATCTATTGCACTTTTCAAGTTTGTTTTTGCTTCTAAATGTAAGGAGGGATTTTTTTTTATTTTTTTTTTCCAGCAATTGGCTACCAAATCTGGAGCCAAACATGGGACATCCTGGTGGGC
>VKOC01025763.1:0-10677 GCA_009364415.1 Spea multiplicata
CTGGGTTTGGGGGATGCAAGGAGAACAGTACCTGCCTGTCTGCATTGTACCAACTGTAAAGCTTTGTGGAGTAGGGATGCTGGTATGGGAGTTAGGCTAGGCCCCTTGCTTCCAGTGAAAGGAAATCTTGTATCAGCATACCTGGACATTTTGGATAATGCTTTCAACTTTACAGGATCAGTTTCGATACGGCCCTTTTCTAATCCAGCATTACAAAGCACAGTACATAAAGATTTGGTGTGGAAGGAGGTGACTGGCCCTCACGGAGCCCTGACCTCAACCCATCAAACCCACTTTTGGAATGAACTGGAATGGAGATTATGAGCCAGGCTGTCTCATCCAACATCAATGCCTGACCTCACAAATTCTCTACTGGATGAATGGGCAAAAATATCCACAAAAATATCCACATAAACACTGTTATAGCTACAAAGTGGGGACCAACTACATTTTAATGTTTATGTATGAAGAATGTGATGTCAAAAAAGACCCTGTTGGTATAATGTTCATGTGTCCCAATATTTTTGTCCATATAGTGTATTTCTGAATTAATCACTGGTCATTAGTAATCTGAGATCAGGGGCATGACTAGAAACCACAGGGCCCTGGTGCAAAAATTGCGCCGAGACCCCCTAACTTTAACAGCTGGTCAGTGCCATCATTGCCCTCAAACAACTTGTCTGTGCCTTCTTTGCCCCTTGCCCCCTTCCAACATATACTCTGGCACACATATGTAAACACACACAAATTACACACTTACTCATACTTACTAACACACACATACACATTCATTCTAATATCTACTCCATCTCAACCCACTTACACACCAGTTCACACACATACACATAATTACATATCTGTATTCACACACACACAATTACACATACATGCTCACACAAACATAATTATACATAAATGCGCACACAAACACAATTATACATCCGTGCTCCCATACATACATATATCCAAACACATATACATACCCCAAGCCCCCACTTACCCCTCACCTTTCCAGCAGCTTCCTTTTGCCCCGTGCCAGGTCAAAATAGTTTAGAAAGGGCCCTTCCTGGTCAGAAGGGCCCTTTCCAAACACTTTTCTAATGGGACAAAGAGACAGGAACAAGGGTTTGCAGTGGTCACGGCAACAGCTGTGACCCCTGTAGCTATGCCACTGAGATATTGCTGCCCATTTAAATAGAAAGCAACTTTGGGGAGCTTTATATCTAGTGACCATAAAGCATTATGTAGTTTTTGACGCAACGTGATGCTCAAGAGGGTGAGCTCACACAGAGTCAGTCCCGTGGAGAAGTAATCGGAGGAGGGCACAGAGCAGGCAGGCAAGGAGTCACGCAAAGGTACAGTAAATAAAAAAGGAGTTTGTGGAATTGGGGGGATGATGAAGACCCATTATGAGGAAGGGGGCTGGCTGGGTGGCATAAATACCTAATGTGTGGCTGGCTGAGGCAACACGCAAGGGGCAAAAATACGAAAGGGGGTCAAGGACATAACAGGTTGGATTTTTTATTGTTGTGGCTTAGACCATCCGGATTTGGGTGTCAGTATGGCAGAGCCTGTCACGGTGTGTGTGTATTTGGTCATCCGTTTCCTAGCACTTTACTTACTGTAGGAATAAATTGAACTATTTACGTTTTACTTACAGAGGTAAAATACCCTCCTGAATTTGTAGTCACTTCAGAGGACAAAACTCAGTACTCAGAAAAGTAAAGGTATTGTGTTATTTATTCTATTTCAATCTGCATATCTAATTAAAAAGGAATCATTTTTGTACTGATGTGCTCTCAATCCCTTTACATAGGATTATATCCTATACAATCTGCCTAGCATAGATGTCATCTTTATCCAGTACATATAGATGCCAAGGCGTTAAGATTCAGTCTATTTTATTTATTTCTATAAAAAGGCCCAGTGAAATCCTCAGCACCAGGCCCATGATGCTCTTATTCTGACTTTGTCTGGCTGAGGCTCCAAAATGGTAAATATGCTAGTTTGGTGACTGCTTGTGTGTCTGAGTATGTGTGTGTAAATGTGTATGATTGTATCTTGGTGTGTGTCTGGGTATGTTAGTGTGTATGTCTTGATATGTTAGTGTGTGTTTGGTTATGTTACTGTGTGCGTGTGTTTTGTTAGTTGAAGTGTCTTGTGCCTGGGTTTGTGGGTCCAGTTGTGTTAGTATCAGTATGTGTTAATGTACCTGTTTGTGAATGTATGAGTGTCTGGGTAGGAATGTGTTAGCATGAGTGTCTCTGTGTCTAAGAATGTTAGTGTGTCTGGGTATGTATCTGCGTGTCTTATGTGTGTGTTAGTATGTTAGTGTGTGGCTGTGTGTTTTAGTGTTGAGTAGCTGGTTATGTTGGTGTGAGTGTCTCAGTGAGAGTGAGTCTGTGGATGAATGTATTAGAGTCTCTTTGCCGGCAGACAGGCATAAAAGACGTGTACTCACACCAGTCCAGACGGCTGCACGATCACAGCTGTTCTCGCGCCATTGCTGGCTGTTAGATCCTGTTACACCATTCACACGTGTGTGCTGTTATTGACTCTTGGCTTCCATGACTACTTTTCTGCCTAGTGATTCTGATCCTGTATTTCTCTACTTGTGTACCGTTCCTTGTGTGTCTGACTACCTGGGCTGTATACCAAACTCTGCCTTGTATGACTACCCATTTAGTATACCAAACTCAGCTGTGTCTCACCCATTATTCAGCATTAACCCCTTTTTCCTCAGTACCAAACTATTCCTGCCTACATCTAAGCCTTCTCACTGTTGGGATCATCTAAGTCCTTTCCTGCTTAAGTTGCGGCCCAAGTTCTTGCTAGGTGATTCAGGGCTGAAGAACTTCTGTGGTGATTGCTCATTCAGTGACCATAGACAAGTTTCTAAGTGCGTTAATGTGGGTGTCACATAATGGATGTGGGCGTGGTTTTGGTGATGGTGGTGGGCAGCATTTTTATGTTGACCCAGGCAGCACAGTATACCTATCTGCCTGTCTGTCTGTCTCTATCTATCTATCTATCTATCTATCTATTCTTCAACCCCTAGAACTCTCACTGAGCTAATGCTCCAGCTGTCTGGCGGTATACAGTATATACCACCTGGCTACAGTCAGCAGGAGTTGGACAAACACATCTCCTGCAAGCGAAGGACCAGGGAATTCTGCAGAATCCCTCCATGCATTTGCATGGGGAAAAGGGACCACTTTACTGTCATGTGTTTTAAAGTACACATATTTGCTGGATTCTCTGTTGAATGGCTGGAGTCCCTGGTTTCCATTTCTTTAAATTATATTAACTGTTATAAAGTCACGAGCAACGCTTTCATTTTACTTGGCATGACCACTTTAGCTGCTCGTGCTATAAATTTAAACTTGTGAATCAGATGCCTAACCTAGCACCACTGCATTTGACGTCAGGTACAAAATCATCTGACACGTTATTTCAGGCATGCTTAAATTTAACCTACTTGTTAATATTTCTTGGCTTTTGGAACTAAAAGGTACAATGTACAAGAAAAGGAACAAATATTTTAAATAGCACTTGCTTATATTCTCATTTTGCTGCTCTCATTGGCACTAGCAGTTTATTAAATAGACCTAAATACTTTACTTCATCTATCAAGGATTTTAATTATTATCGGCCATTAATTTTCAGAAGATCTTTCTGGGCTCAGTCTATGTGCTTTCGTGAGACAGTTTTAATGTGAGTAGGACCAATATCTCTGGTCTATTTATAATGTATAGGTTGTTGTGTCACGCTGTGTATTTTCAAGATCTTAAGGTTCCTTCTTATCTTTTGTGTCTACATTTTTTTTATTGGAAGCAGTACCTATTATGTCATTTTTACATATTGTACAGTGCTGCAAAATAAATAAATCAATAAATACCTTTCTGGGAGTAGTTGTCTGAGAGAACATTTTTTCTTTCAAGAAATGTATGTTTCGTTCAGTGTAGCTTTGACAACAATTTGAGGCAACCAATGAACAAATCCTAACAAAATGTCAGCACTTTTCCATCAAGTTCAGCCTTTCTATATCTGTTAATTTGTTGCTGTTGATCCAAAAGAAGGCAAAAAAACCCCAGTTTTGCTCTTTCCAATTTTGCACTAACCAGGGAAAAAATTCCTTCTTGACCCCAAAATGGCAGTCAGATTTCTCCTTGGATCAATAAGCTGTTTCCCCATAATTAAAGATTATATCCCCGAATATTATGTTTTTCCAAGTATCCATCCAGTTGCTGTTTAAACGTCTGTACAGACTCTGATAAAACTACCTCTGCAGGCAGAGAATTCCACATCCTTATTGTCCTTACTGTAAAAAACCCTTTCCTCTGCCTTAGACTAAATCTCCTTTCTTCCGGTCTAAACGCATGACCGCGTGTCCTATGCATAGTCCTGTTTATGAACAGATTTCCACACAATGGTTTGTATTGGCCCCGAATATATTTATATAATGCTATCATATCCCCTCTGAGGCGACATTTTTCTCAACTAAACAGATTTAAATTAGTTAACCTTTCTTCATAACTATAGTGCTCCATTCCTTTTATTAATTTTGTAGCCCGCCTCTGCACCCTTTCTAGTGCTGACATCCTTCTTTAGAAAGGTGCCCAAAATTGCACAGCGTATTCAAGGTGCGGCCTTACCATTGATTTATACAGAGGCAAAATTATATCTTTATCCTACAACTTGATGCCCCTTTTTATACACGACAATACCTTACTGGCCTTAGCAACCGCAGACTGACATTGCACATTGTTGCCTAGTTTGTTGCCTATAACAATTTCCAAATCCTTCTCATTTGTCGTTAATTCCTTTTTCTATGCTTGTTGGTTAGAGAAGCCAGATAGTTTTTTGCTCACCTTATTACTTATTTGTGAGGTCATCTCCAGCTCTCCCGTATGTGGTATGTTTTCATGCTGTTTTAAAGTTACATTATAGCTATATACCACACTGTAGGCCTGGAGCACTCACCTCATAAGACCATCTTCATTGCTCTCTAAGCCATGCCCTCTATTTTTAACCCCTTATCGACCAATGACGTGCCTGGCATTAAACAAGCTTAGAAAGCAAACTACTTGTAAAAAATAATATACATGCCATGAAAGAACTTTATATTCATATCAAATATAAATAGATATATTTATCTAAGATACTATTTTTATTTGTGTTGAAAGTGGACAAGTTTTGAAAAGTTTGAATGAAAAATAACTATATTTTGAATAAAGTGGTTATCCTCTCATGCAACATCTACTGTGAATATCCTGCCGATAAAGTGATATTTAATTAGTTGATATAAGGTGTGCTGGGTTGTTATCCAACACATTTCTAATCAACTCATCTTTGTGATATATTTTTTTTTCTGTATCCTCTCATTAATCTCCCCTGAGGAATAACTTAAAATGAAACAAGTGTAACAGCTGTTAAATAATGATTAAATCTCAAAGAATAAATGACTGCTGACATAAAAACAGCATATACCAGCTACATGTATTTTGACAATAGATAAACAATAGTCTGTAATAGTGCCCGACTATATTATTAAAAAAAATCAAGCAATTTGTTAAGGTATGCACATTGCAAAGATATGTGGTTTATTTTTCAAACACAAAAAATAAGCAGACCTCAGCAACTTGACATTGTGGGTGAAACATGTCGGCAGACATCAAGAGCATTATTTCTGTTGATGAAGTGTTAAATAAAGCCTTTAAATATTGCTATACACTAATGTTGCTGTTACTGCACTCTGCTATTAGGGGCAGTTATCTATACATAGCAAGAGGAACTGGAGGGTCGCCGATGTCAGGAGCGTTCCCGCTGACGGCAAAGGGAAACACCCCCATTTAAAGGAAAAATGGGCGGGGAATGGGGTGCTTCAAGACCCTGCTCCCACGACCCCAGTGCTCGCGCTGCTATCTCTGGGTCAAACCCGGAGCGTTCCCAGGTATGGTAATAAGTCATCAATAAAATTTAAACACAAGATCCAGAATTCCCCACTGATATATGTACACAAGAAACAACTGTATAAACCAAGTGTTTTCCTGCATATCAAAAACTATGTAACAGCAAAAAAGAGCCTGCTAAATTGTTGATTTTGATGAGCAGGTTATATGCATACCTAATAATGTTCCAGGTTTCTGCCAGTCTCTCTGGGATAAGCAGTGATCCCTGAGAGACCCAAGTGAATATCTTTAGGATTTTTTCTTCAATTAGCGAATCGGGGGAGGGAACATCACCGGAAGCTCCACCATTTTGTCTGAAGATTGCTGAGAGAGTTCTATCCTGTGGAGAAGCGGATGAATGCATAAGAGAGAAGAAGAGAAAATAAAAGAGAACAAGCAGATGCAGGACAAGAACATCCGAGACAGCGAAGCGGAGCTGTGAGACAAGGAAGCATTCGATAGAGGTAGGGAGACATTCAGAAAGCAAAAATTAGTGTGTGAGAGACTAGGAGTCTGAGAGCCTGTATGAGAGTGGGTATTTAAATGCTCACAATTTTCATCTGAAACGAATGGACAGGAACCAGAATTAATTGTCTCAAAACGACTAAGCCTAAAACAAAGCAAAAAATTAGTCCAAATGGTTTTTGCCCCATTTGCACATGTCTAATGTGCAAGTGTGTGTATGTGTGATGGCGGATGTGTATGGGTGTGAGCATGGATATGTATGTGAAAGTGTGTGTATGTGTGTTTGAGCATGGATGTGTAAATGTGTTAGAGTATGTGTGCATGTGGGTTGTGTGAGTGTGTAGGTCTATGCAAAGCTGGATGGACGCAGACAACCCCCGCTGCTAACGCACCTCCTTTCGGCCTACGCTAATCGTCTACCTGTTGCCCCAACTACACACCAGAGAATCAGAAGCACCGAAGCACCAGTAAGTTGGGGGGGGTTACCAGACAGGAGGATCCAGAGCTGCGATTATAAGATGAGGGGTATTTTTCAGAGCAAAATCCTGATTTAGACCCTTGGGCTGAAGATTTTTTTAAAATGTTGGATCTAGAAACCCTCTCTCCCTTGTGTCTATGGGGACATGTCCAATACGAATCCCAATTAAATCTTGGACAGTGGTTATAGTTTTAACGACACTGGATGTTTTTCAAATTATGATTTTATATAGACATTCACCTGATGTAGACTGGAAAAACAGCTGGGTCAACCAGGAGTAGAGACATCCTTAATTCCTTACAGGCACTGTGTTTAAAGCAGTTAGTAGAGGAGTCAACAAGGAAAGAATCTGTACTGGGTTTAGTATTTACAAATGGAGACTTGATTTCGGATGTTACTGTAGGAGAGCGTTTGGGCTCCAGTAATCATCAATGAGTGTGGTTTAGTATAAGGAGAGAGGTTACATTGCACAACACTAAAATCCAGGTTTTTGATTTTGGAAATGTAGATTTTCCAAAAAGACCGATAGGTAAGTCTTTGATGGTCCAGGATATATGGAGCTATTTAAGAGATGTCCTGCAAAAAGCAGCAGAATATTGCATTAAACTTGTTAGCAAGAGTAAAAGAAGAAAGGAAGGAACTGAGCTTTTAAGAAATATAACCAGATCCAGAAGGAAATTGACACATTAGAGACAGTTCAGAGGAGAGCTATAAAAAATGGTAAGTAGTTTTCAGGACAGAAATTATCAGGAAAGGTTAAAGGATCTTTCCTTAGCTTGGAGGAAAGAAGCGAGATGGTGGTGCAATAGAAACATTTAAATACTTAAAATAGATTTAACAAAGTACAGAAGGCAACCTTATTTGAAAGGAGGAGCAATGTTAGAACAAGATGTCATGGAAATATTTTTCTCAATCATAGCTTTTATTAAATATGAAAAATTTGTTTACATGAATTAATATTTACAAATAAACCTTTTTCCTATACAGTCGTCTTATAATCAGGCTCTTTCTTTTTTTTTCCCCTAAATTAATATTCAGATTTTCGGAGGTCATTTTATAATCTAGCAAATACGGTAATTGGCTTCAACACAAAGAGCAAAAGCTAAGAAATCTATTGTGTTATTGATAATCAGTGAAATATTAGATTACAGTGATGATTATTAATATAATCAGTGATCAGTGAAGGCCTGTAAATCCCCATCCCAAATAATTAACATATATGATCAATATAACTCTGCCAGAGCACCAAGTTTTCTGCCAAAAGGGTTATTGTCCAGATATTATTGAGTTCCCAATCATTGACATAAATTTGTGCAAACTTGGTGCCCATGGCAGTACATGTAAATTGAAGGGAAAAAAAATCACCAGAGAAGACAAAAAAAATTGTACAATAAAATAAATTCAATACTGTAATAAAAAAAAATTGAGCATAATGGATTAATTGGCAAACTAATTTTTGAAACATACAGGTTGTATTGCAGCAAGCCTATTAAACCCCTTAAAAACCAGGGCTATTTTGCAACACAGAACCAGAGAATTGTGTGTTTTTGCAATGTTTTTCTTCAACTGGTATTGACCGACACCAATATTATTTATGTATATTTTTTAAAGTAGGGATTTCTTAAACCACTTCATATACTATATGTGAGGCATTATTTTGTGTGAATACAATTTTAAAAAGTGGATTTTTTATAGTTCCCATAAAAGACTGATTTTAGCAAAAATGGTGGAATTTGCATTCTTCATTATTTTAATTAAAGATTAGTATTAATTAAAATAATAAATAAGGCATTTGAAACACCAAAATATTTATGGATGTTTTAGAAAGGTAGGGCTTTTTTAAACCACATTCATAGACTATATGTAAGACACTGTTTTGTATAAATACAGTTTTGAAAAGTGGATTTTTTATAGTTCACATAAATGACTGAGCGTGGTAAAAAGTGGTTGTACTTATATTCTTCGTTATTTTAATTAAAGATTAATATCTCAAAATAATAGATAAAACATTTGAAACACCAATAATATTTATATTTTTTGTAATAGTAGGGCTTTTTTAAACCACAGTCATACAAAGAAGATTATACATATCTAGTATAAATGGGAAAACAGTATTAAAAATGTATTCATTAACTTCCTGACTGAAAACTCTACATTCCTATATGATTCACATACATATGATTAAGTATTGATTAGACAAACATCAAAACAATCATGAATTCAAACACAAGCACTAGGCTTTTCATTTTCTTTGCTGCCCCTACTAGACACAAAGGAGTCTGGAGCACGGGGGTAAGTCTGGGGGGTGCAGAGTGGCATATCATGGGGGCACAGTGCCATATGAGGGGACACAGCGGCATATAGGGGGTATAAGGCATATTGGGGGCAGAGTGACATATTGGGGGCACAGTGGCATATCAGGGGATATAAGGCATATTTGCGGCAAGGGTATCTGTCGTGTATAGGGGAGAATGGGGCGAGTGGGAATTTGGGGGGCGAGTAGCATAGTCTAGAGGATAAGCATTATTCAGAGGGCACCGTATGGCATATAGGTAAAGGCATATGCTCTGGCCCGCTCCTCGCGGGTTTTTACAGGGGTATAAGGCATATAGGGGATATAAGGCATATCTGGGGATGGTGGAGTGGCATATCTGGGGGTATAAGGCATACAGAGGGTATAAGGCATATCTGGGAGGCAGTGTGGCAAGCCTGGCCTCAAATGTGGGCTGGGCTCAAATGTGCATAACTGGGGAGCCCCCCCAGTTAAAAAAAAGTTTGAGAAAAATGCATTTCTTGTTTTTATTTCCCAACCTGCCCCTGATCCCGATTCTGGTCCAAAACATATTGCAAGTTAACAGAACTCAATGTCAAAAAATGAATGGGCCAAAAACAAAACAAAAAAATAATCTAAATTGTTTTGGGCCCATTTGAGCTAAATGTCCCCATATGTCTAAAATCAACTTCTCTTCCCTAGTCTATTATTTTAGTTAATGTTCAAAAAAAATCTCCCTGTGGTAAACCCATGCTGTTTCAGATCATGCAAACCATTTACATGCAAATATTTAACCATCCTATCCTTTAGCAAGGTTTCCATTAATTTTCCAACTACTGACTTATTTATAACCAACATAAATAACAAAAAAATATTTCAATTAGTGGACTGATGCAGACCACCACAGCAGTGCCCCTTTTCATATTTAATCCATTTTTTAGAGTTTTTGAACACTAAAATCTAAATCCATTTATTGCCTTTTTTTCTTAAGAGAAACAAGAGACAAGATTATGTTTAGGGATAGAAAATGCAATATGCAGATGCTTCTTGATTCATCTTATAAATCAGTGAACTTTATTTCTGGTGTGCAAATAGAGCATTAATGTACTGCATCCGATTATTATCATGATGAAGAAAGTGATTTTGTTTAATTTGCATAAGTTATTTTGCATTTGGGCAGTAAGCATTATATGCTAGAGGAAGTAGCGATTATACCATGAATATTGATAGGGATGCTCATAAAATGAAAATCGAAAAGGATATCAAATGAAGAAACATTCATTGCAAAATATTCTGTATTCATCTAATGATGCCACTCGACATCGGCATGCAAACAGAACATATTAGTTTTAATATATTTTTGAACATTGCTGTCCTGGTACGTAGTTAACTGGTGTTTAGTGGGTTTTGATGAACTGAGTTGCAAATTGTCTCAGGCATCTTGAAGACAATTGAATGAAAAAAACATTGACAACATAGGCAATTGCCAGACTGAAACCCAATACAATACA
>VKOC01025764.1:0-10665 GCA_009364415.1 Spea multiplicata
TTTTGAATCTTCAATTTAATTTAATTTTTCAGATTTAGAGCACAGAATTTAACGTGATAATCACAGAGCAATAGAATTAAAATATTTACCACTAGAGTGTCCAGTGTATCAATTAACGTCAGAGAGAATCTGGAAGAGAGAAGGGAGAGAAACAAAACATTTTATCCCCACAAATTAACAGAAATAGCTAATAAAAATGGAAGGCCCTCAAAACACATAAAAATGAAAATGTGATTTGTTATTCAATCTATATATTTTATTATCTTTTATTTGTATAGTGTCAATAATTTAAACAGTGCATGTAATAAAACTAGAACTGACAGACCAAGGTAAGTGGATACTTTAGGCTCAGAGGGCCCGGCTCCCAAGCTTACAACATTTAAGTAACCAAATTAATGACGTTTAACCCCACTGCAAATTACTCTTTTGACAAACAATAGCAATCCCTGAAAAGCAATTTTTACATGTAGCGTTAAACGTTAAACAATTATCTACTGCACAGTTCAGACCTTAATTCAGAGTGAATACAGACTCTGCCTGGAGAAACTATGAGCAGCTTTGTTTACATTTGAGTTGCGCGTCCCGCTGTAGCTGAACCACAGGCCAAAAATACCTAAACAAATAAGAGAAGATCCAGTGCTTACTTTCCTAGTGCGTCATCCACATCTCCCCGGCTTGGTTCCTGGCCACGTATTCTCCCGCGACACGTCAAGGGCATAAGTTCATCAGCAGGATAAGCATGTTTCTGGGGGAAAAAAATAAAATACATTTATTATTTATCTGGCACTACAATGCAATAGATATACTGATTCTGGCAATATACATAAAGCATGCATTCACCGATACAACAGTATACACTCCAGCACTTTGCATTTACACACTAACAATAGGGGATATAAACACACTAACCGACTGACTACAGCACTATACACTACACATATACACACCGAGTGTAAACACACACTCACATTCACTACTCCTCCTAACACGCTGCTGCCTATCTTCTGCCACCGCGAATCCGGCGCGCTATGCTTTCCCGCAGTTGCGCGTTGAAGCCAGTGATGTGAGGCACCAAGTAGGGTC
This sequence comes from Spea multiplicata, assembly GCA_009364415.1. NCBI lineage: Eukaryota > Metazoa > Chordata > Amphibia > Anura > Pelobatidae > Spea > Spea multiplicata. Next base: position 1,084 of record VKOC01025764.1, read on the forward strand.
ACGTGCTGGGCACCCGCTACACTGGATTCATGATGGCAGCCCTGCAGAACCCTAGGTGCCAGGAAGTGGTTTCTAGTCACCACGGCAACCAGGCACCCTGGATTTGTCAAGCCCTATTATATACCGTATTGGCCCGAATACAGTGGGGGTGCGGCCTAGGTCCGGGGTGCCGGGCAGGCAGTGGGGTTAGGATACAGATCCCCCGCAGCGGTGCAGGGGACCGGTATCCTACTTTCCGATATGCTCAGACAGCCTCCCCTGCCGGCACTTCCCACGGGAAGTAGAGGTAAAATGCATTGTGCGGACGTTCACCGGCAGCGACGATGTGCTTTAACAAAGATTGTTAAAGCACATCGTGCAGATGTGCCAGCAGCGGAGGTTGCTTACCCGCATCGCCGCTGCCGGTGATTTTACCACTGCCCCCAAAAGACTTACCAGAGCAGACATCCCGGGTGTCTTGCGGGGCCGGCGGGGGACATCTACGCAACACGCGTATACAACTTCCGGCACTTCCACTGAGATGCATAGTATGTCCCCTCTGGCCCAGCCAGACCCCGGGACGTCTGCTCTGCGTAATGGGGGGGGGGGCAAGAGTGGCAGCATATCTCGTGGGTGGGGAGCCGAGTGGCAGCATAATCCATTAAAAAACTTTCTTTAAAAAAGCACCAACTTTTAGGGTGCGGCCTATATCCAAGCCAATACGGTATATATATATATATATACATACACAATCACACACCGTTTGTTCTGATATTACTCTTATATAAGGGCTAATGCTGTGTAATGCTACACATTTATGGTAAAAAAAAGTATGAATAACAATGAATGAATGACAATCGGTTTCAGGGCAAGAAGAAGGGCTGTTGCTGACAATCCAACATAATTCCACAGCCTCTTTATTCTAATAAATCCAGTAATAATAAAAACACTTGTGAAAATGGATAACTTTTTTCCTTCTATACATAAAATCATCATTTAAAAACTGCATGTTGTGTGTACTTGGATTATCTTTGTCTCATATTAAAATTAGTTTGACCAGCATTATTCAGGTTTGTCTTGACCATAAAGCTATACAGGCCTATGGGTATTTATGGTAAATAGCTGTATCTGCCAATAAAGAAGGTAAATCCATATAATTCTATTTATAATGCGAGTTTTCAATCTAACATATTTCTAAGAACCAAAGCTCCCTTACCTCAGAGGAATATCAAGCATACAACCATGCCCCCCCAACTGTTCCAATTTACGCGGGACAGTCCCGATTTCGGTGTGTAAGGGCAGTGTACATGTATGTGTGTGTAAGGGCAGTGTACATGTATGTGTGTGTGTTGTGTGTGTGTGTGTGTAAGGGCAGTGTACGAGTGAGTGTGTGTGTGTGTGTGTGTAAGGGCGTGTACGTGTGTGTGTGTAAAGGCAGTGTATGTGTATACGTGTGTTTATGGGCAGGTGTGTGTAAGGGCAGTGTATGTGTATATGTGTGTTTATGGGCAGGTGTGTGTAAGGGTCCTGGGAGGGTCCTGCTGTGGACTTCTCTCCCAATGATACTCAGCCAGCATTATGGTGGACACCTGGCTGGCTGAGAATCATGGGAATTTTTGTTCACAGCTAGGATCTGCAGCTTTACTGTTGCTACACTTCCCATGAAGCTCAGCCAGCATCATGGAAGTAGTATATCTGGCTGAGCCTCGACAAAAATGATGCGTGTTATAAGTGGCGATGCAAGAGTGACATTGTAAAGTGGAATTGCTTTAAATTTAAATGTTGGGAGGTATGCACAAGTGGTAAGAAACACACAGAGCACATATACCTAGTATTTCCATCTATTACCCTACAATATTTCGGAAGCACCGAGGACGTGCAACGCAATTCAGGTGGCAAACAGATCATCTATGGGGATTTGTGGTACAAGGAGTCACATATTCAACAATCAACAATTAACAGTTGCTAAATCTAGTAGTGATCACATAGAGACAATCAAAACATAAAAGGCCACCGTCTTAAGTATTCATTTCAAGTACGAGACTTTTCCAAGAACCCAGGGAACAAAATTCTAAAATAACATCTCCTCTTAATCTACCAAAAAAAAAACACACATTTAGAGTTGCACAATTTTTTGATGTCATAAATATATATATTTGATAATTTGCACATATTTATGGAATTGAGTGGTCCTCTTTAAGCAAGCTGTATACAAGATATGCATATATTATCATCAACTTTGTACAGTTAGCCTTTCAAAACACTAAGTTGACTAATGCGTCATTTCACTATTACTAGTAGGCAATAATCAGCTCCCTCTGTGTATCCCATGGGCCATCTGCTACCATTGAGAGCAGGTGCATATGAAGAACACGGCAAGAGCAATAGAAGAGAATATGGAATCAACAAATGAGTCCTCTTTGCAGTTCAAATCATGCGCACAAATGCAGAGATCTCTACTGTAATGAAAATACATCACAAGCTATTTACTTTGGATGCACGCCTGGAAGTTGAACTTCGCAAAAGTCAACATACTGAACAAATGCAGGCTTAGCAGCAGATCCACATGTAGACTTGTGTTGATCCCAGTTCATCTGCCAACCTTTTCAACACCAGAGAGGGAAAATGACCCATTTTTAGTTCTGGAACATTAAAACGCTCATTTTCTGCTGGTCAAGTTCTTATCTCAACAGGGAACTGAGCGCTTATATGTCAAAATGTGGCCGGACACAATGGCTGAATTTGCACTAAAGTACTTTAATTCATTCCTGTTACGTCTCTGTTTAAGACATATGATATTGACCCATGAGCAAGATTAGCATTCCAGATGTCAAGAGAACATCAAGAAAGAAAACCTCCCAAATCCACCAGTTTATTGTCCACTTAATTTCAATAGGTCTGGCCCTCGAGATCTACTCCAACAATGTGTTGTTAATGTGCTGTTGTTAAAACTTTATTCACTTAAGGTGAATCATGTAGGATCTGTAAATTAACGTGGACATGATTAAGGCTGGAAATTGGTGGATCCCATTAACAGAGACACAAGGTGCTGGCTGATGAAGAACTGCATCCTTACGGGTCTGAGCGTAAGGGTGTGCACATTTCAAGTCCTACTGATTAGGAAGATTACGGAATACTTGGAAAAAGGAGCAGCTTGTGAGATGGGAAGATTCATAAGTAGTGAACTCCATTTCCTTTCAACAGACTTCAAGGAATTTAAGGTTTATTATAGCATACACACCACTTCTTCTAAGAAACTCAAACCTAAGCAACCATAAAACATTTTCTATTAAATACATAAACAGTTTTAAAGTATGCAGCCCATTTTTTCCCCAGACACCTTAAACCACACAGAAAAAAAATGTTTTTGTGCTATATCAGCTAACCGATCAAAATAGAAGGAGAACAGGTCACCAGCCAAGTGTAGTAACAAGTGGTGCCTAACAAATCTTAACATAGGTTAATATATAGCTAAAGTACTACAAAAGAGAACTGAAACTGCTCAATCTGCTCAATCTCATACCATACTACCATTCAAGTAGGGTCACTTAGATGTTTTCACGCAAAACAAGGTTTTCTAATGATCAATTAGCCTTATCGTAAACTGGGAATATTGAACACAACGTGCCATAGGAACACAGGAGCGATGGGAGTGATAAAGCACCTCTGTACACCAATGAAGATACTCCATTAAAAATCAGCCGTTTCCAACTACAATAGTCATTTCCATGTGGACACTGCATTTCTGATCCATCTGATTATTTTAATGGGCAAAAGTAGGAAATTTCTAAGAGACCCCAAAACCTTTGAATGGTAGTGTAACACCCCCCCACCAAGCTATTTTCCGAGTAGGAGATGTGCTTGGCTGACACGTGATATACTTATCACCAGCCAGCTCCAACACTCGACAAAAATGCTACCCGCAGGATGACCCCCCCTCGTGCGCATGCCTCAAGCATCCAATCAGTGACAAGAAACACTGGCCCACATGTAAGGGTTTTATTTTTCACTTTAATATGTATTCTTCTTTAGCAGAGCTGTTGGGGTCAGTACATTTTAACTATGGCACATTATATATGGCACACTGAATTATCCGACAATGCTTATACCTGTACAACAGAAACATAGAAAAAAAATGGAAAATGCTTCAATGCTTGAATGATAAAGATAAAGAACCTGTTTACATACCATATAACTCCCATAAGCGTGCTCAAACATTTCCAACACTTGGTTCCTGCAATGAAAAAAGTTTAAAAATAAATATCACCAATTATGTCAAGGCAAGCAAAGCATTTTCCAAATGGGGTAGACAGCTGAGAATAAAGTATTATAAAAACACAGAGTGATATAATCACATGGAAAGAACGTTGTTACAAAGCTTTCCTGGGGCAGGAACATTCTGTTGATCTTCATGAAGACCGCATAGTCTTTAACACGATGGCCCGGAAAAACGTCAGAAGATATGGACCACTAACTCATGCTAGTTCAAAGGCAGACTGTTTAATGGCTATAGTAATGAATCATGTATTGCTGAACCACTTACACAATACAGTCATACAATTATCAACTGACTCCGTGTGACGCCCAGCCTGCGGAAGTCACTCACAAAGCAAAAGTATTTAAAGGGACACTTATGAAATGCATTTTAATGCACATCCTGCCGAATCTTCCCATTTTAATTTGTCCCTTACTTCTCCCCAGCTATCGTTAAGCCCCTACGTTCATAAACAGAAAGCACTTCCCTGCCACTGATTAGCTGCTTGAAGCAGCCAATCAGGTTAGGGACACGTATGGGGCTGGGAACTGCTGCTTCTCCCTAAGGTTAAGTAACTTTTCCTTTTCAACTTAAACAATGCATATGAAAGTATTTACAAAGTATGTTCATATGCATTGTTTATATATGGAGCTCCTTGTGACACCAGAGAGTCCCTTTTTATATTTAACAGGAGATAAAGTATATTAACATAAAGAACCAGGTCCCATGAAGAACCAGGTCATCTCCTGTCTTGGAAGAGACAGCCCTTCAGAATTCAGAGAGGTCTGCGAGGTGAGAGGAGAGGCTACATTTCAGGAGGCAACTTCTCTTTAAAGAGTACATGCGGGGCTTTATGAGTATCCCTCCTCTCAACATATGCAATATATATATTATATTATCTTTTATTTATATGGTGCCAACAGTTTACGCAGCGCATGTATATATATTCTTAAAAGGCTCTAAGTGAGAAAGGTATTTAGAGTTATATACACACACAAAGCAATCAGCACTACTAATACTCCTGAGACCGACGCTGCTGCACGTCCCTAGGAGGCATCCATACGACCAGGAACACTGCGTAGAATCCAGTTAACGACAACCAACGCATGAAAAGTTTTCAGAGGAGGCCGAGTCTCTCCTCAATCTCATCACACGTAACACGCCTGCAGCACAAAACAACGACGGAGATCTGGAATGTGCCTCAGATCGTCCTATCGCCACGTGACGCATTTTCATGCAAACCTCGTGCTTTATTACGGGACAATGTTTAAATAATAATTAACTTTAAAAGGTGCTGGTTCCACTTAGACAAAACAACTACCTTTTCTAAAATGTTAAGCAAATTGATTTATCATTTCATAAGAATAGGGGACAAAAATGTACAATTAATTATTTCTGGAAATGCTTTGAGCAATAAATAATATCCGATCTGTCATTTTTCCCCATCTTACATTTTCAAAGTTCAATACATAAAGTAAGCCCATCCACTTCATGTTTGCCTTTTACTCACCACTCATTTAGTATACTCAGCGCTGCCAGCAGACGTACCGTATTTGCTAGATCATAAACAGTTTTTTTCCCCCCAGAAAATCCAACCTTGTCTTATAATGGAGGTTTTCTTTTATTCAGATCTCAGATCCGAGGCACCGCCACACAGACGATCATTAAGATCCAACGTTTGGGGGGTGGTTTTATAATCAAGCAAATACGGTACTTAACATGTATGTTCACCGTGACTGGGACACATGTTTGGGGGCAGCAGATGTGTTTTGTGCCTTATGGCAGAATTCATCTTTGAACCCTCTCAGCATCAGACCGGTGCAAGGTCACTTTAGGCTACTCTCGGGATCCTGTAATCTGTTAGATGCAGAAGAACGGAATAGTTCTGTAAAAACATGTTCCTTAATCCATTATCCACTCCCGACCTGTACCCCCTCTACCAACTGTACGAAATACATATCTGTATTGATCTGACTGAATATATAGTTTTCAGACAAAGGTCACACCTTATATTGAGCCAACAACACCAAAAATAAAAAGATACCACGTAAGCATTCAGGACCCCATTGGTCTCTTCTTCACACGTACGTGACTTTTTCTGTGTTAGTCCAATTAATCGTTACGGCCTTTAACAAAAGTCTTCTATTTGCGGGAGAAACTCATTAGGATTAAACCTACCTAACGGATGTTGAAATTGTTCAAGCTTCATCGCAAATTCAAGATTTATTGAATAAGCCGCAGATACGTTTCATGCCTCTGGCTAAAAACCCTGATATTTGTGCAAGTCGTGAAAATCGATAGCTTTGAGATCAGCGTGTGAAATACGGCAGCTGCTGTGATCAAGGCCAGTTAACAGGTTTAACGGACAGAACATTAGACAACTTAAACAGAGCATTTTTAAAAGTGTTCTCTGGGGTAAAACTGTGGAAATAAATTATTTCAGAAATTGGAAAACGTGAATAAATTAATTCAACACAAAGACCAAAAACCTCCAATTAAAAGGGCAAAACAAGGAGATTATCTCTGCTAAAGTAAGACTGTCTATCAAACCCGCACTCAATGTGAGTTTGCACTGCCCAAAACCTAATAATTAATACATAAAAAGGGTCTCAAACGCTTCTGGTGACCCCGCTCTGCCCGCCATTGTTTATATATATATATATATACACACACATACATATACTGTATTTTCCAGCGTATAAGACGACTTTTTAACCCATAAAAATCTTCTCAAAAGTCGGGGGTCGTCTTATACGCCGGGTGCTCAAACTTACCGAGCCGGACTGGAGAATCACGATTCCCCACGAAGCCCCTAAAACTGTAGCGTATCTCTAGGGGAGGGGTGAGCGGAGAAGCCGCCTCCCCTGGGCCGGTCTTCAGGGCCACACCGAGGTAGGTGCAAGATAATGATCTCCCCAACTAGCCCTGATCAGCGGGGGCCCGATGAGCAAGGCTGGTTGGGGAGATAACGACCTCCCTCTAACTAGCCCAACATTAGGGAGCTCGAGGTCTGGCACTTCAGACCTCAGCTTCAGTACTCCCTAGTCACTACGCGTCGACTATTGATGCCAAGCGCGGGGATGATGTCATGTATGTGTACGGTCAGGTGTGTGTAAGAGCAGCGTATGTGTATATGTCTGTTTGTAAGCTGGTGTGTACGTGTATGTGTGTGTGTAAAGGAATCACCGGTACATCGCTTGCCGTGATTGGCTGGTTGTTGTATACTTGGTAGAGGGGTAGTCTTATACGGCGAGTATAGCCCAAACTCTATATTTTAACTGGAAAAGTTGGGGTTCGCCTTATACGCCGGAAAATACCGTGTGTATATATATATATATAGTTATCCAGCGGCCATGAATGATGGTACCCGATGCTGGCGACTTGGGAATCGCCGCCATTCACACTCCCCCACGTCACCCACTATGCCCAATGAACGTGATGCTCCATTCATGTGTAGTGAGTGCTGATGTCAGAATCCTTGGAAAAAAATATTTATAATGTGTGCGGTTAAGGAAAAGTCTCAGGTTTCTGGGCACAGAACGGGTTAAAGCGCCCTGCATTTATTTTATCATTAATACGGAGTACAATCATCACACTACATGCCTGACTTCAAACAACTTTAACAGACAAAGAGGAGGGAGAAAGAACACATAACATTATAATTACATATAATAAGTACAGCCACATGTATGTCATGAGCCACCCGTAAGCACTATACGTGCCAGTGGCCGGTAAGGAGCCGTAAGACAGAATACGGCACAGCGGTACCCCAGCCATTCCCTTCATCACAGCAGGAACGGGAAACAATGCAGTTAGTTTCCACTAAGGCAGTTACCTGAGCTGAGACTTCTCCTCCTTGGTCATGGAAGGGTATCCGGTTCCTAACACGACCGGAAACACCAAGAAAGGGACCACCGATGTCCATATGAGACCCCGCCACCGGGGTGCTTTAACTGAGTAGCCCATTACCGAGCACCACTGAGAAGGGGAGTCTCCAACAGTTGCTAGGCCTAAAGCAAGTACATTCTTCTTAGAAGAGAGACGGAGCGCCGGTGAGGCCTACTAATGCCCGGTCCTGTCCAGCTGCTTCTTACCGGTGAACCACGGACACACGCTCAGACAGTTCCGGCTTTCAGCTGCTCCCGTAACGTGTGGATCCACAATGCATCGTAGCCAATCCGAGTAGGTTGTTTTCGTGTGACATCACAGATCTGACGTGGACCCGGAGATCCGGTGCTGAAGGACCTAGTATTAACTCATTCACAGCCAGTAGCTAATAATAGCATGAGTGCTCAGCGGCGCCACCGTGCGCACAATACTAAAACAAGCATGGCGAGGAGACGCCTCAAGACTAAAATGTAAAGAGGTTATGAAATTATTTTATTCTGTAATGGAGGAGATCCGGCTCATTACATTACAGCTTATTGTAGGTCTTATGTATAAAAACAATTACATTTTTTAAAATGTCTCTTATCCATGTCTCTCAAGTGTCCCTGTTTTCTAGGAGGAAATATAAGAATGTCTGCTATGAATGGGCGTCACAGAGCCGTAGCTAGCTCATTTTGCACCTTAGGCAAAAATAGAAAATTGTGCCCCCAGCTATTTTTTTTACAGAGGTTATTTTATTTACCTTGCCGTTACACACTGCCTTTACACGCACCTGTCCATAAACACACATAAACACTGCCTTTACACACACCTGCCCATTAACACACATATTCACATACACTGCCATTACACACACCGGCCCATTAATACGCATATACGCATACACAGCTCTTGCACCCCATCTCTTACTTTTCTCATCTTCCATCCTGTGGTGGGAGTGCGAGGTCTGTCACTCCAGGACCCTGCTTTAGTGCTCCCTCATCACTACGCGCCAGCTTTTGATGCAGAGCGCCGGGGTGATGTCATATCCTGGTGCTCTGTATCGTTTTCCGGCGCGTAGTGATGAAGCTGAGGTTTGAATTGACAGACCTCGCGCTCCCTAATGTTTGGCCGGTTAGAGGGGGATTATGATCTCCCTAACCAGCCCTGCTCATCGGACACCTCCTCCCCAGACCAGCGCTGATGGTGCCTGGGTGTGTACTGTCCACGGCGGTTCCCGATGAGCAGGGGTGGTTGGGGGGAACACAATCATGCAGCTGCCTCTGCAGTCCCTTGAAGACCATCCAGGGGAAGTGGCCTCTCTGCTCACCCCCTCCCTTATAGATACGCTACTGTTTTTGGGGGCTTCGTGATGAATCACATTGCTGGCAGGCACAGACTGACCAAAATGGAGAAAAAAGCGCACTTCCCAAACAACCCGACAAACCCATGCATGTGGGGTATCACTGCACTTGGGAGAT